>JAHPZR010012164.1:0-22500 GCA_019787425.1 Platygyra sinensis
GGGAATGTCATCGTACCGTATTTTCCGGTGTATAAGTCGACCTTTCAAGTCTTAAAAATCGCTCCAAAAATTCGCCCTCGACTTATACACCGACCAAAACTCAACGGTCGTTCAGCGAGTGGAAAAAATAACACTTCATTCGCATAACAATAGAATACAAAGTGAAGCACCAAAAGGCAACTAGCAACTACACCAACTATGCAATTAGTTTAAAAAAGAATATTTAATAGTAAGTAGTACAGTATTGAATAAAGAAAATGTTTAGCAGTACACAGTTTGTTCCATGATTTGCCTCGTACGATACGTTCGGCGTTCATTGACATTACACTTGACCTGTTCGTTGGTTCACATACCCTAATTTAACCTTGATATCTTCACAAAAGTCAGCACATTTCCTGCGAATCCATTGGGTTTACTTCGTGATGTTATTTGATTGAGAAATTCTTCAATAAACTTGAGCAAAACCATCCTGTTTCTGCTTTTGCAATCGAGCAAGATCGAGCGTGATTCAGAGCATGTCATTGGCTTGGTAACCTCTCATCAAGTTTTGTAACCTGGCCATTAAGCCTATCGAAAAATTGTTCGTTTGCGTTTCGAATTCTGAAGTGTTTTGCGGTTTATCTTGGCATAAAAAGCTCCAAAACATCTCCTAAAAGTTTCAAGGCTTGTTAAAATACCTGTATACTGAATGTATAGTATTGAATTTATGGGATTTTTACGTATTCTCGCTGCAGTTGTGTCACTCGATCGATGCGATTTTTTCGTTGAAACGTTTTTACAACAGAATGCTAAGGATTTGGAACTCAGTTTATAGAGCAGAAAAAAGTAAAATCTTACATTTTAGGCTTAAAAAGTAGGGTCGACTTATACACCGGTTCGACTTATACACCGGAAAATACGGTACTTAAATTTGCATGACCTCAGGTACTGGCTGACATAACGCAAGTCCATGATTAGGCAGCGCTTTTGTGCAGAGTCCCTCGCAACACCCAGTGGGTTGCATACCGCCAAGTCCTCACATTTCACCTCTACTACAACGCCAGACAGCAATAACTTTGAAATCTCAGTGCAAACAAAAACATTATCTTCAACAGCACTAAGATGGTTACTGAAAAAGGCCTCCTGAGGAAGGGAAATAAATGGTAGGCTGTAGCCTTCTTGAAGGACACGCTCACCCACCTGCTAGCCCCAGTGTTCTGCCAAAATGAAATATTCTCCTTCAATCTGCCTTTCACAACCGTGGAACAAGCAAAATCAACATTCTCAAACTCAGGATAACCATTATGTAGATTCTCTTCTAGTGGGAAGTTCATGGCATCACTGTTGACTTCCAGATGATTGCCCGTTGCTCTGGCCCCATCCTGGACCTCCGCTTGTGACTGAAGCATGGCAGTCCCGGGCGTAATGGCCATTTCGACCGCAACGAAAACACAACTGTTTGGGGTCACGTGCCAGGTTGGATGACATTCCCACCATTTGATAGTTGTGGCTTTTTTCAACCACCACACGTTTCGGCCCATCAAATGCCATTTTACTGTCACGCCAGTAAAATATAGTTAATGGAACGTGACACACGTATCTTTAAGTCTTTCATGGCGGCACAGCTCTCAATAAAACTATTGTGTAGTCAAGCTCCAGAGGTCGCTTAACTCTGAAACTCATTGTATATTGGGTTTGAACATTGTAGCTTTGTTAACTTTAGTATTCTATAAGGATTCACGGCATTGGCCAAAAATATTAAAGCACTATTCATGGCGATGTTTTTTCACGTGTAATGCCAAGCTGTTTTGTAGTACAGCTCTTTCTACTGGCTATTTCGTAGACATTAGTCTAGCTATATAAGCTCAAACAAACTGTTCAGAGTTCACTTTAGTGTTCTGTTGTACAGCGCAGTTAGTACTTGTTGTAAACTATCGTAAATTTTTCCCTCCCTCCCTCCCTTTGGAGATGGGGTTGGTCATATTATTGCGCTCTATTAAACAAGGGTCACTCCTACGTGTTTCGGTTAAGTCTGCGCAGCAACTTCCCCCAAGCTTGTTGACCTCGTTGCCTTTGAATATCACCTGCTAACTGATACTCTTGTCCGATCCAGCACGCGCTGTTTTGCATTCAGCTCATAGTGTTGGGGAGATGAGTGAGGTTCATTTGTCACGCAATAGCCGGAAGTCGCACAGGCTAACCTAACGCAGGGCAGTGCTCCCCCATTAACGCCAACTTGAGTTGTTCATTGTCTTTATTTAGTAGCCCGCATGTTTAATAAATATTGCGCCGCAGTTGGTGGGTATTGTTAAGGAACAGTGACATTAACTCCTCGCTGTTGGGGCGACTTCTTCGGTTTCCACTTTGCTGCAGCTGCTTTTCGTTTCTCCTCCCTAAGTTGCTTGCTTTCCTTGATGGCCTTTTTTATCCGTTTCTCGTTGCCAGAATCGCTAGCAAGCGGCTCGGCCGCATAACATTTCACCGTGTCCCATCCATACTTATCAGCAAGACAAATGTGTTTATTCTGTTCTAAAAGAAGTTGCTCACCTTCTTCAAGGAGCTCAATCCTAGACTCATCATCAGTCGTATTCTTAGCCCTGTCGATTTTATCCAAGACGTTGCCATTAAGTTTGTACTGCTTCTTGTTTCCCTCGAAACGAAATTCTGGCTCTGGATCGCTCAGTTTGCCATGTTTTCGAAGCTTCCCATCATCTAGCTCGTTCTTCAGCTTCTTCAACTCTGGAATACTGTTTCTGCTGCTGGAGCAGCTCCTTTGCCCAACGTGGCAGTTCCTCGGCTCGGTTTGGAAATTCCTCACGTGCACGCTCTGGGCTTTTGTGCCTCGATCCTTGACTTGATCGACTATGAGCTCACTGACTAGGGCTTTATATGGTTCAAGCCACCTAACCACCCGAGAACTCGTTTTCGAACGTCTAGTTTCCTTTGGCATGCTTCACTAGCAATTCCTAGCTAACTATTCGTATCAAATGTAAATATATTTACACGCTAAGGTCAAGCAATGGCGGTCAACAAAAAAAACAACTGCCTGCCCTTACATATCACATGACCTAAACCCATCCCCAGGCCCCAGCAGTGTGTGAGAAAAACATTTTCCACTTATTTCGTTCCACTCAGCCAGTGGAAAATCACCCTTGGCTAGCTCTCAAGCTATAGAATTCGTGGACTGACCTGTTCCGAAAGTGCTGGACATTTTTGTATGTCAGACAAGCGAAGACAAAGCTTTCTTAACAAAAGGCATCTTTCTGTACGCAAAGAAAGAAAACAAGAGTTAATCTCAACCCCAGTCTCCACACTTCCGCTAGGAGCACCTAGCACTATGACCGCCATAACAATGTAGGAACTGGAATCCAGTTCGGAGAATCCAGTGGGAAATTAGGCTTAAAGGTGACGAACAGAACACACGCCAATGAAAGAAAAATGGTGCAACTTAATTATTTGGTGTCTGGTTGTGTTATATCCATGTTTAAATTTATATTTATCAATCAGACTACATTTGTATGGTCTGGTGACTAAGCATTATAGAATTTTCCCTGCTGACCTCTGCTAGCCGGGAATATAAAAGTCTCACTGTACTTTTGGTTTTTAAGGCGCAGTGGTGCAACCAAACATGACTTTTTAGGCGCACAACCAAAATTCTAGTCACATATGTGACCAGTTGGTCGTTAACTTTTAGCCCTGCCCCATGGAAGGGATTTTTTCTAAGACCCCCCACCCTTCTGGAAATTCCAATAAAACTTCACACATTTCTTTAAATTTTTGGGTCTTACAGAACTCCCCACCCTCCAGGAAAATCCAATCCCTTCTGTGGGGGGGAGGGGGTATGAATAATTTCAGGACGTGCACAATAAGGTCTATTAGGTCAGCAGCCATGTTTTGTACTTACATGAGCACTCATGTTGTTTCTTTTGTTGTTATGCTTCAAGTTATGCACAGGTATCAATCAAGCTACGAAACAGAGGACAAGATGCATATAAACCGAAAGAATATGGACAGTCTATAACAGTGGAAAGAAGGATCAGTAGTGATGGCAGTGGCTCTTACAAACTCAAATCACATGATGGTAGGTGACATGAAGCAAAGCAAAGAAATTCCTAGATGAGATTCTTGTGAAATCCAGGATAATCTAAGGTGAAGTTATACAGTGTAGTTACATGTATCAGAGGTACATGTACATGTAGCTGAAGGGTGAGATTGATACTAATTTCACCTACATGTACCTCTGTTGCACCTCTGTTTTCATTTCTTCAAACTTTTAACAGTACAAGCTTACTAATGGTCCAACTGTAGCTGATGAAGAAGGATGCAGTAAATAATGTATGTAAAGCAGCCTTAGTATAATGAATACCAGTATTCACTTACATGTATATCTGAACTAACTTACGGTCAATTAAAACGTCTTTATGTGCTTGAAAAGGAGAATTTTAGTTTTAACAGAGAGGTACATTTTATTTTCTTTGTTGCAGGCAAAGTCATTTCTCAGAAAAAGGATGAGCTCAATCACATTCTGGACCAGTTTAATATCCAAGTAAACTACAGCTGTTTATTTAGCTTTAGCCAGAGTGAAATTAGGAAATGTGCTACATGTTATTGATGTTAGAGGGAAAAATCCTTTGGTGTATGGTGATAAACAGCAGCAAATCCAAGCCATCACATGTATGTTTTACTTAAACAAGTTAGAATTGGACTTTCACCACTCCTGCTGGAGCTGCAGCAAAGCTTTTTAGGTAACTGGTCCATACTGCTAGAGGTTGTCCAGTTTTCAATACCTACACCTGTAGACAGTAACTTAACACCCTTACCCCACTGCATTAAACCCTGATGGTGTAGCGGTTATCATGCGTAATTAGTATGCAAGGGAATGTGGGTTTGAATCCTGCTCGGGACACAAAGTTCTTTCATTGTAGAGATGTGTGTTGAAAGCTGCTTGTAAGTTATTTATATCTTTCTATCATTGTTTCTAGGACTTTCCTGGCTCAAATACATTATCTTCCACTTGTAAATCCAAATGTCCTCTGTGAAATATCACTTTTCAATTTCTGTACTTTAGGTGGATAACCCAGTATCTGTGTTGAATCAAGACACCAGCAGGAACTTTCTGAACTCTTCTGATCCTAAGGATAAGTACAAAGTAAAGTCATTTATAGATGTTTAAGACTACAGTGTACAATGTATGATAAAAGGACTGTGGGGAATGCTTCAGATATTTACAGTATCGGTATACCCAAATGACCATAATTTGTTCGTGCCACTATACTGTCAGACATTTCTCACGAACCCCAGTAAAGTATATATTTTCTGGAAGCTTAAAAATTGTAGATTACGAGTTATATTCATGAAAATGAAAAAGGTTATTTCCAAGTATAGCACTCTATTTCTTAAAGTACAGAGGTTCACTAATCAAGTTCATTTCCTACCAGATTTGAGCGGGAGGACGCAATCAACATCGCTTTGTCTTCTTGACACCTCTCTCTAAAAGACTGTGTCTGGAAATTTTGATTAGTTGACTAGTTTGTTTTTGACACACAGCCAAACTTTGCATTCTCTTTGCTAAAATAGTCATAACTTCTGAAAGAAACATTGAGTAAAAGTTCCCTGACACCATTCTTGTACCTGTTTATCATGCAACATTCTCTTCAAATTTCAGTGAAAAATGTTGATAACTTGCCAGAAATAAGCTCAAAATGTGCACTTCACTCGCTGAAATTTTTGTTTGAGATATGAAAGAAAATACACTTTGGAGCGTTCTTCCAGTTTAATGAGATAACGAGAATCACTTTGTGAATTTTACCAGGACCACTTTTGTCTTGGCAACACACGTTTACACTACCATGCGTAAGGGTCGTTTACATCAACAAGTTTGTTGCGGACATAAAAATCTATTTTACCGGTATCTCAAATATTCTGTAGAGAAAAAAAAACGTCCAATGAATAATGTGAAAACAGAAATGTTAGGGAATCCCACATTTTATACAGTTGAGAATTTTCAAATCTTGTTAACGTAAATATTGCGTGACATATGTTATTTGAAACACTCTGTTTAGTCGCATCATAAGTCAAAGCAGTGATAAACTTCCTTCTAATCAGTGAGGTTTAATTACAGTATTTTTCGGGAAATATATTCTGTAGCGAGTGCGAATTGTAAGGTATTGAAATGCACAAACAAAGTTTGGTGCATGCAAGCTCAGTAAGTTAAGATTTTTGCTTTGTCGCAGTGTACACAGTGCAACAGCGACCAAGCTTTGTCATTCATCCGACATCCCTAGGGTGAATACTGATGAAGTAACCGCACATTTAAGTATTAAGTTGGAGTTAACTTAATTTAGCAACAATTTGCTCTCTAATAATATAGTATGAACAAACACAAGACAAATCTCTCAGTAAATGGGACTATGGACACTGGGTGCTCCATGTGATAGCAACGAGAGTGGGTGGTAGTGACACACCCTGATCAGGTACAAGTAATTGGGTGGTTAGCGGACACAACCTGTGAGCAAAGTGAGGCGGTTAGCGTACTCGAACCTCAAAGCACAAACACAAGGGGGCGGTTAGCGGACACAAACCCCAAAGCAGAAACTCGGGCGGTTGGCGAACACACCTAGAGATAATGAATGAGGGCACAAAACCCTTAGGCAGTTAGCGGATGCACCAAATGAATGGGGAATTAATGCAAGTTCTTCTAGTGACAACCCATTGACAGCTATCAATTAGAGATAATGCAAAAAAACCGTTTTTAGTTTGTAACTTTGCATTGAATCAATCTTTTTTCATAGAATTCATTTTAAATGAAAGATCATAATAAGAGATATCTAGAAAAGCAAAAAACAATTTCTTTGAAATGGTCAATTTTGGGGCATACTGATACCATGTACAACATGGTTGTGGGAAGTTAAAACTGCAGTCTACATGACTGAGACATGTCTGGATACAGGTTATTCTATGGGACAGAACTTTACTATTCAATAATAATAGCAAGCAGTAACAATAATACTAATTAGACGTATAAATTTACCGTAGTCTATTGTGAATCCGTGAATTTGATTGGCTATATTACCGTTTTCTATCTGCTGATAGAAAGCAGTTACGCATCAGCGCACATTGCGCATCATGTTTGAACCTGATGTAATATAATAAAACAGTTCTTTTCTACGTGTTACTTGATATTTTTTTCTTTTTATGCAATGAGACTATGGTAAATTTATACTAAAATAATTATACTACTCACCCTCGTTTTCTACAAGCGATAGTCAACTTGGCTGCGCCTCGTTGACTATCTGCTCGTAGAAAACTCAGGCTCGTAGTCTAATTGTTAAATAGTAGTCACCCTTGTAATGCAATGACTTTCTTTAAATGGCAAGAAAACCACTTTACTGTCAGGGACTAAAAAAACTAGTGGCCGTCTTTAATACAACTTAGTACAAATATTTAACTATAAATGCTAATCTAAAATCTGTTCACAGCTAAAAGTTGAAAAACTAACTTTGAGTAAATAGCAAATTATAAAGTGAATTACATGACTGCTTTTGTATACTTTATAAGGTCATTTTCCTTTTTTGTCAGTTTTTTCTCAAGGCTACCCAGCTAGAACAAATGAGCACAGATTATGAGCTGATTATTGAACAGCAGGATATCATCAAAAATACTTTAGAGAGGAAACAAGAGGTATGTAGACATCATATCACCTCAAAATATTTATCTGTATTTTAAAGGTGAAACATGCATGTGCTGTGTCACTACTTATTATTCAGACTACTAGCAGTTTCCAATCAGGATGAACATGTTCTCATAATCAATAATTGATCAGATTACAGCAAAGGAAATTTGTAACTAACAGTGGTTTGAATAAGTGATCAAAATTAGCACATATTTTTATAATTCTATTTCTCAATGTACTTTTACCTTCCATAGTATTAAGTTTGATTGAAAAGATACTTGTATATCAAACACTTTACAGTAAGGACACTCGAACCGTGAACACTTGACATTTTTCTGTACATTTTTTTTTTGACAATTAAGAAATAATGGTTCTTCTTATGATGTATAGTGTTACAAGTTTCGCATTTTGTAAGTGTAAAAACATTAAATACTCTTATTAAAAGGTCGAGCCCGCATTCTATAGTCACTAAAAAAATGTACAAACAAATATCAAGTGTTCACGGTTCGAGTGTCCTCACTGTAATACAGTGTTGAATCAGATTTCCAAACATTTTGACTTGTCTCAAAAAACTTAATCTTCCACTGCACAAAATATTTGGAACTGAGAAAATACTGTGAGTCACTTATGTATGGTGTAATTTGGTTTTATCAACTGAGTTGATAATGTGAATTAGCCACCGTAAAGAGAGTATGGTGTATTCTGTCATAGCATTGTTCAGACTAGGAAGCAGGATTTTAGCCAGATGGGTGGGTGTCCAGGCATCCTGAGGACCGCCACTTTTTAAAGGAAATTGTTTCTTTTTCCATGTGTTGCCTTATAAATTATTCATTTGAGCAGGTCCTGAAGTGCAGTTTGGATGTCCACTTTTCGAATCCTGTCTAAAAGCCTGCTAGGGGCGAGGGGGAGGTGCCGCTGGATAGGGTATGGTTTTTTGGCCTCGCTGTCCTAAACAGGGTATGGTATTACGAGCCAAGAGACTTTAACCCAGACTGTGAGGAGTCTCTTTCTTTTCTTAGCCTGCAACCCAGAGCCTGCGAGAAGTTGAAAGAGCATGCGATCAAGTGGCAGACAAGCGGCGCATCTCTTTTCCTGATTTGCATAATGTCAACTGAGTAAAGCGCCTGTTAACTGAACATTAGGGAGGCAGTGTGGTCGAGTGGTTAGAGCGTTGATTTGAAATCCGTAGGTCGCGGGTTCAAATCCCGTTCTGACCGCTAGCTGATGTTCTTAGAAGCCACAAGTTCAACTTCTCGGCCACGTTTGTAAATAGCCAACTGGTTTGCCTCCCGCCAGTTGGGATTCTTAACCTAGTTATGTTTATTTGAATATTAATTTGTCATTGTTTGCATTGGTCCTGAAAAGCCCCGATGGGGAGTGGCCAATTAAGTATACATTACATTACATTACAAAGGCATCAATCAACATCAGATCATTTTCTGGACAAGAATGCCAATGTTGTTGGTATCTTTTAATGTAGAAAGCACAAGAGCCCTGTTAATCCTCTGTGGGGGGTGCCCTACAAGTCACATACTGTCAAAGGAGAAACAGCTGGCTACATTGGTTCAAGTCTAACTTTGCCTAAATTATATTTAGCCTCATTAATAATTATTGTACTTTTCAGACACTTCCAGCAATGCAGCGTCAAGTGCAGCTGCTGGAGGAGAAGTACAAAGACATTGCACAGTTGAAGAACATGAAAGAGCAGGTTGAAGACCTGAAGAAGGAACGAGTGTGGGCAGAAGTTATAGAAGCTGAAAAGGTAGTAGTAAAACAAACTGTCTGTTAAACCACGGATTATGGTTTGTTTTTGATCACATTCAAAAGTCATCACATGTGAATGTCACAGGTCCTTATGCAATAAAGACCACACAGTATTTTCTTTATGTTCCCAGTGATGAGATCATCCTTGCGCACACAGGACTGACATTGTACACTTGTGTTGTGCATTGTTAGTGTGCCGACGCTTAAGGGACCCACCTGGCTGCAGTGTCGACTGGGTGGGCTGAAGGAACAGTGATATTATTGTACTACTGGTAAAATCTCTAAAGCTGTTGTTGAATGTTTATAATGATCTATGGGCCTAGCTGCACTTACAATAGTTTATTCTCAGGCATGCTACTTAAACTAAAGAAACAAATACTCTGAATAATTAGCTTAGGCTTACAAATCCCAGCCGGTGGGTGGCAGATCAGAGCAGCTCTCTACTTACAAGCATTACTGAGGAGTTGAACTTGGGTCCGCCAAAATACATCTTCAGCTTAGTGGACGGAGTGGGAATGGAACCTGCAAACTCTGGCTACACTGCCCCCACGTAAATCACAATCTATTAAAAGAATGTCTAGTACTCTTTACATGTGTATTTAATTTTTTTCTTATACATTAGAAACTTGGTCCACTAGCAAAAGAAGAAGAAAATCAGAAGGCCAAGCTGCCTAGATATGAAGAGAAAGTGACTGGCTGTCAGGTACGTGGCTATATTAAAATGATTTTATTATTAGAATGACTTTTTAGAAAACAACTCCCTTTGATCAAATGGTGCCATGACCACCATAAGCATAAGCCAGTTACTGACTATCAGGATGAAAACTTGCACTGAGTTTGATAGGAAATTCTTGATGTTTTTCACAGTACATATAGTAGTAGATCAAACCCAATCTGACCTATTTTAATTTTTTATGTTCCCAATGATGAGATCATCCTTGCGCACACAGGACTAACATTGTACAGTTGTGCACTGTTAGTGTGCCGACACTTAAGGGACCCGCCTAGCTGCAGTGTCAGCTGGATGGGCTGAGGGAATAATAATAATATTATTGTAAAACTAATAAATAGTTTTCCATTGGACTTAATTGCTCGCCATCACCCAGCACACCCTCTTTCCCTGCCCCCACTCCTCCCCGGATCAAAAGTTAGATTTTAGATGCTGGTATGATTTTCAATTAAGTAATACACCCTTTAAGCTTGTACAAATACCATGTAGATTGAGTGTATAAACTTAAGATGGTGAATTTTCCATCTCTGTGGATTTCTCTTTTCCACCCACCCACCCTTAATTTTGTGATACATGTATGTAATTGGCCACTCCCCATCGGGGCTTTTCAGAACCAATGTGATTAAGAAACAATGATAAATTAATATTCAAATAAACATAACCAAGTTAAGACTCCCAACTGGTGGGAGGCCAACCAGTTGGCTATTTACAAGCATAGCCGCAAAGTTGAACTCAGGGCTACCAAGAACAACATCAGCTAGCGGTCAGGACAGGATTTGAACCCACAACCTATGGATTTCAAATCCGACGCTCTTACCACTCGGCCACACTGCCTTTCGATATCTATCTTTATGTAGGCTGTCCTCATTTCTTCAATGGTTAGAATGACCCAATTCAAGCTGTGGTGTTATTTTATTGTTGTTTGGGAGGGACTCGTATAGTAAGTTCCTTCAGTCAGAATCACTTGTCCACTGCAGGAGGAGGTGAGAAAGTTGGAGGAGGAGTGGGGAAAAGTTAATGAACAGTTAAATGCCATTACTGAGGAGGGTAAAGAATTAGATGGACAACAGCAAGCAATATGTAATGAATTGAAGCAAAAGAAAAACATCTTCAGAGAAAAACAGGTATTACTTTGGGGAAAATGTTTGACCACTATTGATTTTGCTTTGATGTTAGGTTCCGAGAACTTCTATGTAGAAATAATATTCTTTACATTTTGTGTTTGTGTCTCTCTAAAGTACAGTGCAATCATGCAAGAAGTAAATGACATAACCTTGATTTCAGGTTTTGATGATGATGTTGTGGATTCATTGTATTATAACAGTGGTTTATTGAACAGCACCTAGGAAGGACTTCTTTCTTTTTTTTATTTTCATTTTGATTTTTATTACTATATTACTATGTTACTACATCACTACATTCCTGCATTCCTACATGAATGTAGGACTTCTTTCTAGGTTACTATTCACTGTCTGTTTGTGATGTCATTCTGTTCATGAGCTGGAACAGAAATAATCATGACACCACTGAGCATAAAATATTTATACACTTGTCAAGTTATGTTTTACATGTGACTTGTCACAGTATTAACTTTCAAGGGACACAAAAATCCAATACAATGTACACAGATCTGTAAACAATCTGCATTGCTAAAATGTTGAATATGTGCTAATTTCAGTCAACACTAAGAAAGCTGAGGCAAGAAAAAAACACACAAGAGAATGACCAGAAGCAGTTAATGGAGAAAATTCAGGAGATCAAGCAAACGTAAGTGTTGAACACACAAGAGGACATGTCCCTTTGACTAGTCCCTGAAACAAGTCTTTGCAACTAGCTTTGTGATTTTGTTGACTCAACAGGATGCTAGATAAAATAAATGGGAATGACTTCATATGTTACTAGGAAAAGGGACTGTTACACATGTATACAAAGTAGTCTTGAAATTTTAAGCCTCTATCTTCATGAGTTGTGTTAGATTAATAACTATTTGTGTTAGTACTATCAAGAAAATGTTTCTTCTTTATTGCTGGCGAGTATTCTTGTGACTTACACAACAGATTACTGTGAATGTTGTTCCCACTCTTTATTGCCTATTTTTGTAGAGCTATGCGCGACCTTGAGTCTGAGAAACAGCAAAGACAAGAAGCCCTTCAGCAAAAAAGAGATGAACTTAAAGCTTGGGAAAGTCAGCTATCAACTACAAACCATCATCGAGGACAACTGGAGCAGGCTATTTCCAGATCAAAAGAAAGAACATACCAGCTGAGGTAAGGTGGGCTAACAGCACAGAGAAATTAGAGAAAAGATGTGCACTGCAGCTTATTCTAGAATCCAGGTGCTACAATTTTTTCCTCTGAGAATTTACTAAGCCAAAACCAATTGTACCACTCTCTTCTTTCTTCATAGGACAGACCTGACTGATGCAAATCACAGAGTGGATGCAGTCCAGAGGCAGCTTCGAGATCTTCAGGGTAGTCGCAACAACAAGCTTAAACTATTTGGCTCTTGGGTGCCTGAGCTTTTACAAAGAGTGGAGCAAGCAGATCGAAGGGGAAAGTTTCATCACAAACCTGTTGGCCCCATTGGTAAGAAAGACCTGTTTTTGATCATCTTTACTACATACACTGTATCAACATACATGTGTACATGTAACCATGCTGGCAGATTCTTCTTTCTACTTAATTGACTGATCAATTAGTCAGGCTTCAATGCAATATTTTTGTCGATAAAGGGGCACACCTGACCTTGAAGGATGAAAGATGGGCACTCGCGGTGGAGTCTTGTATCAAGAAGTTTGGCTGGGCATTCTGTTGTCATGACAACCATGACCAGCAAGTTTTAAAACAGCTTTTTATGCAAGTGTGCTCAAAAGATAACATTCCAACCATTATTGTCAGCAGATTTCAGGTTTGTCTTTTGTCAAATTATGTCATCTTTTAAATGAAGCTTCACTAATTTCTGAATGTACAAATTATGTACATTTTAAAGCTAGTTATTGTGCATAACAACTTTCTGCTTAGTAACCTTTATTAATTACTCTTTTTGTGTTTTCTCTGTCAGAGCAATGTCCATGATGTCTCGGCTAATGTAAGTAATGTCTACATTGTTTTATAGTTTTCACAAAAATCTAAAAAAAAGTTAAAGTGATCTCGCTTGTCTTCAAATCTAGAAAATTGCACAAATGAAAATAAATATATAGTCTTGATTGTGTGTCCATGAGAAAACCAGGCAGGACATGATCCAACTCGAATCATTGATTTCGGTCAAACTTGGCACAAATGTTGGGTTTGATACATGTGAATGATTGTGCCAAAAATGTATGTCAAAATATTTAATTCCCTGCTGCAAAAATATTCTTTGGCCTGGTTTTCTCATGGACAAGCCCTTAAAATGTTTGTGAGGTGCAGTGAGTCCTTCCTTGCAGTGAAATCTAAGTCAGCTACAATGTGGGTGCAATTATCTTTGTTCTACATATGCATACATTGTGTTCATTTCAGGAAAAGGCACAAGTGATCATGAAACTGTCTTTATTATGTTTTTCGTCTCCCATCTGAAGATAATTTAACAAAGTGTCTCTTGATACAGAAACCAAGATGTGAGTTCCCATCTGTGCTAGACATGCTGTTGATTGACAATCCTGTTGTTACAAATTGCCTGATTGACCAGGTACATATATTGTATAGATTTATCTCATCACATGTGTATGATATACTTGTGTTTACTTGTTGTGAAAAAATTAATGCGCAAAGCTTTCTTTTTGTGATAAATTGTTTACTCAAAGGACCCTCAAGACGTAGTATGTGCAAAGTAATAATTACCGGTATGCAAATAGAAAAGTTTTGCCAATGTGACAATTTTATGCTGTGAACACAGCAGTGCTTAAGACGATTTTATCAGGAGTTAAAGCAAGAATATCTCATGAACTAGTCGCAGACCTTTCCTATTTTTGTTTTCATTTCTGTGGTTGGAGTCATAAACACCTTGGGTAGTGAACAGGAAAAAAAAACATCAAAGTGAACTCTAAAAGTTTAACATATATATCCTTCCAGGCCAGAAGTATTGTACTGTAATGTTAAGAAGCTTCAACATGAAGAGCACTTAAAACTTAACGTTGCTTTGCCTTATTGAATTTTCTACTTTCAGGTTGCTATTGAGTCAGTGTTACTAATAGAGGATCCTAAAGTAGCACGTCAAGTTATGTTTCAGAACCTGCCTGCAAAAGCAAGAATGGTGAGTGTGGGGTGGTGAAATAGCTGCATGTTGGAATACATGTGCGCAGGTCCATAGAATACTGCATAGACACAATGTACTACAACCTCCCCCTCTGGTCAAAAAACTAATGAAAGCTAGAGGACAATCGCATGAAATAATATGGCTCCATAAACATAAAGTGAGCGGTTTTTAATTGAATACAGTACTGCCCAGGGAACGCATTTGGGAACGGGTACAGAACAGGCACAAGAAGGGACACAGAATGGGTATCGAATGGTAACGGATTCAAAAAATGTGAAAAAGCTTGAATCTCTTGTGGAAATCTCCAGGTGTTGACCAATCTATCAAAGGAATTGTAAACTTACAATATATCAATGGTTGTTGTTTATGATGAGATACACCACAATGATTTAGTTTGTGACCAGAATATAAGGTAATTCCTCTTGCTGTGATAGTGATCATCTAGCTATGCTTAAAAGTGATATAAAAATGCTGGCAGGCATGCCCTTTTTGTAAAATTTTAAAAATAAAGTTTATAGTGTGTATTTATCAGGCTTATGCAATGAATGGAGATCAACTGCTTGGTGGGAAGACAGCCAGATCATATGCCTCCATGATGGATAAGGCTAGATACTTACAGAAAGACATCGAAGTAGAGATCAGGTAAGTAAGGGAGGTGAATTTCAGAGTAATCCAGTTTTAAATATATCTTACAAAAAACATCTGCTTGTTCAGAAAGATGTATAAAAAAAGGGTTGGTCGTTGTTTTGCTTTGTTGGTAGGCAGCTTGAGCAAGAGATTGAGAACAAAAGACAGCATCAACAACAGTGCCAAAGAGACTTGGATGAAGTCAACAAAACAATCAGAGATAATGAGGTGGGTCACTGGTCATTCAAGTTATAACACAGTTACAAGTGTGCTGTTGTGTTCTTTTAGACAACAATCAGTCCCTCTTTCCCTTAGTTTATCAAGCATGAAGTTGAAAAAAAAAGCTTGCATTATGGCATGCTTGACAAACTGAGCAAAAGAAGGACTACTTATATAGGATACCGATAATTTGGTTTTATCAACTGGGTGGTTGATAATGTGAATTGGCCACCGTAAAAAAATTCGAAACTCAAAGCTGACGTATTGAGCGTTAGCCCTTCGTCGGAACAAACCAAGGAATTGTGGGTTATGTGTGGTTTATAAACAGAAAGATGGAGCTACACTATTGGTTGGTGCCTAGCAGCGGGAAAAACAACAGAATAAATTAGTTAAATGAAAAGCGTTCATACTACTTGAGGATTAAGAGTGCCGATTTGAAAAATACATTTTTGTTCTAGAGTTTTGAAGCTTTCCATGCCTCCTTGATGAAGGGAAAGGCCGTAGACTGTATATCCATGGACATGGGAAAGACAAATAGAACTCTCAGAGTACTTCTCTCTGCCCAGGGTACTAAGAATTGTGTGGGTAATCCTGACCAAATACATATTAAGTTTTTCTCCACCTGAAGATGACTTGAATTCAGCTTCAGTTTTTGTAGCCTAGAGCAGGTAGAACGGTATTTCTATTGCCCCGTGGATGGTATGCTAGTCCATTAGAGGAGCAGCGGGATTCCCCTAATGCTATTTCTGCCAATCCGGGTGAGGAGAGAGGCACTGTGAGAGTACTGTCTTAATCAAAAACCGTACCAAGTGATCCTGACAGTGGCTCAGAATGAATTTTAATGAATTTGAGAAAGACAAGCATCAGTAATAACATGTGATTGTAAATCTCCTTCCTTTTCATTGAAGCAGTGTTTTACTTGTACGTGCTGCCGGAACATGTTAGATAAAGCAAAGATAATCAACATTAATGATGTTAAAATTTAGAAACCTACATGTATATAGTTAATATGTGTTTTTTGTGGGGTTTTTTTTGGCATTTGACAGAGGGAGCTTCAGAAGTCTAAACAGAAAGCTTTTCGTGAGCAGGAAGCAGTTAATAAAGTCCTTGGTGTAAGTAAATGATGTAAATATACAGTATTTTATTTCCCATCTGCTATATGTTATAGTAATTCACAAAGTAGAATCAGACATTGGCTGATTGGCTACTTGATTGGTTACTGACAGTCGTCTATCCAGTGTTAGATTTTTTTAGTTCTCTTTAACTTTAATCTAACTTGTCTTTAATCCAACCTTAGGAAATAACAGAGCTTGAGAACTACGAGGAAGAAGATCTCCCAGATGTCACGACACTGGTACGTTAGACTTTCATAACTGATGAAGTATTTTCTCACAAGTTACTCTGTAAATGAAACAGCCGTTATGTTGATTGTCGCTTGGGGACATGTAAATTTTTTTTGTTGTACTAAAAAATGAATTTGTTTTTGCGATTTTTTGTTTGCAGGAGGAAGAAGTTGAACATTACACTCAACAGCTAGAAGACTTGGAACAACAGGTACTGGTGGTATAGACTGTGTCACTGATAGTGCCTCTTACACAATGGAAACTACTAACGACCGATCCATCTTCTGCTGTCATCTTTTCAGTCTCACTGCTGGTGTGAACGTAGTCACTGTCTTCCAACTTTTTATCGGGTTTGCAGAATAAACTTAAATAAGTGAATAAAGATAGTAAATTTTGAGCTCGGTAATGAAATGTGGTGATTTGATGGAACATAGTTAATATAGGGGACTGGTTATGAAGTCCGGCAAACATCAAAGGGGCAAACAAAGATGGCGAGATTATGTTGGAAGGTCCACGACAGTGCACAATCCTTTGTTTTGCGCTCATACACTATGCATGAATTACGTAACCGACACGTTTCTATTGGTTAGTTCCTCAGAACGGAGTAAACAACTATTGTGTTTTGTGCAGGGTCAAGGCCAAAAAAAGCGAACAAAAACCTACAACAAAGTACTTTGTCGAGTTTCATAACCATTCCCCTCTATTAACTATGGATGGAAGTAAAGCCTTGAATTATGTTTGTGTCATTGTAGACCGCTGAAGTTGAAGAAGAGGCGGAGAAAGCGCACGATGAACTGAGCAAACAACAACTGAAGGAAACGCAACTCAGGGAAAAGATCCAAAGCCTTTTGGAGAAGGCGGATCCATTTAGGGTGTGTACATGTAACTACTTAGTTTGGTCAAGAACATTGTTAAAGATGTTTGTAGCGAATATTTAATTAGTTTTGTGTGTGCGCATTTTTTCGTTCTCACGTGCGTTTTTTCTTTTCGGTTACGTAAGGCTTATTGATTTTGCCCAGTTTTCAGGTTGTGACAGTTTTTGGTTTACTTCACCTGTGTATCCAGCTCTGAAGTTTGTGGATGTCCTTACCGTTTGTTAACCGAACCTTGCAGTGATTCGTGCCAGAAATGTGATTCAGATAAGATTAGAGACACCGTTGAAAATGCGTACATGATTTACTAAGAAGAAATGATAAAGTTCGTTTTACAAAGGATTCGGATTTTTGAAGTTCTATAGCGACCGGCTATAACCGTGTAGCATCCCTTCTAGTGCGGATTGGAACGCCATGTTGATTTTGCTGAAGCGCACTTAACAGCGGAACAAAACGTCCACTCCACCTTCCTCTCCATTATGCACCAGAACAAGGATTGAGTGCAAAGATGACCTATTGAAACTATGAGCTGCCTTGATGGAAACTCATCTCATTTTATCCTTTGTCTTCTACAGAATCAGCAACACGACATTGAAGTGGAGATCGAGACACAAAAGAGCCACAGGAGACACTTTGAAACTCGGCTCAGAGAACTACAGGATTCGATCAGGAAAGCTGAGCGGGAACATGAAACTATGAAGAAACTAGTTAGGGTGGGTGTGGTCTACACTGCCGCCATTTCTGTCGGCGCGTAAACTTGTCCCGATGGCGGGTCCGGGGAAAAATTGGATGGAAAGACTGCCACAACCCAAGCTGTGTTTTATCTCCCAACGCTCGATAAATTCCCCTGGGTTGGTTAGTTTTACCTCTATCAGCGTTAAGGCGATACTTCACTAAAAATTATCGAACCGTAGAAATAGCGAAGCATGTGAAATTGTAACAAAACATTTGATAGATTTTGGGGTTTTATACCTATAACCGCCTGGCCATCTGTTTTTCTCTTTGACCCGTATTATTTTTACTTCTTAGGTGAAGACTGAACAAGCCAGTAAATTTTGTGAACGAGTGTCTACCAGACGGACTGTGAAGAGTCTTGAGACTGAAATCATTCAAAAGAGAAGACGAATAGAGACTGAAGAACGAAAGTATGAACACTTCCATTTTGCAGATGTCCGCTCATTTGGTTATACTTAAGAATCGTCAAAATTTCAAACTTGAGCGTCGTTTACATTTTGCGCACTCAAAAACACGACTTTCAAGGAAGCGAATAATTTCGTTGAGAGGTAATTTTTCTAAATACAGCTCGCTGTTGATTCTCCGATTCGGGCCTTGTACACCGAACCAAGTTAGATTTTCTCTCTTTGTGAGGGGTTGGGGAATCTATTGCAGGTTAACGAGGTATCGGTTTTATGCTTTCTTTTAGTAAGGGCAAACACGAGGATATCACAAGAGAGTATTTTGAAGCAAAGAAACGGTACGAAGGTATCATGGAATCATTGAAGAATCTGAAAAGATACAGCAAGGTAACTTTCCTTTGTTCTTTCATAGCTGTGTTTTTCTGAGTGTTTATTTGTTGTGGATCATCGTGGTAAATGATAATTTTAAAGCCGTCTTGTCACTTCTCGTAGATATATGCATGTAACCAATAACCTCCATTTGGTGCGAAAATATGCGCCTTATTTGTTTGCGGGCATTATCAGTTCCGAGAAGCGGACAGTTTTCCAGAGCAAAGCTGAAGAAAAACTGACCTTGGAGGGACAGATGATGTCCATGAACAAATATCCGAGCATAGTTTCGCGCCAAGTGGAGACTAGTGTTTATTTTGCTTAAAATAGTTTTCTAAACCCGCGCATATTTTAAAATTGGGGAATATCGCTCGGGTATTTCTTTTTAACGGGGGCATATTCAGTCACGTGACGCGTTTAGGCCACCTACCACGCGATTTAATCGCGTGCTGGGTGATAAGTAATAGTAATTGGACCGAGTGGAGTACAATTCAGGGAGTAATCGAGCGGGTAATTTCGATTTGAAATTACGAACACGATTACTCCCTGAATTGTACGACACGAGGTCCAATTATTAATCGTATCTATAACAAATTACGGAATTAAAAATGTCTTTTGAGAACTTATTTTTAGCTAAAACGTCTGAAGCGCTTTTCCTCAGTTTTGAAAACTGTAGAAAACATTGCTAAGGAAGCCATTAAAGCGCGCATTATTGGCGTGAAAATCGCGTGGATCCAATTACAGGTTTCCGATTACAAAAAGGTTCAAATCGGACAGCTGTAATTGGACACCCACGTGATCGCGCGCCGAGTACGTGACAAATGGGCGCGCGGAGAACCAATCACGATCGAGAATTTTGTTATAGATACAATTAATATGTAAATAGTATAATCCTTTTTACCATACCAAGTCTAATAAACCGAGTGACTTGTGTACTACTTTTCCTCCTGACTTTCAGCGTTTGAAGGCAGTGATGGAGCAAAGAGCAAAAGCGTTTGTTAATTACCGTCATTTTATCGCTATTCGCGCCAAGTTCTTCTTTCAAATGATGCTTTCTCAGAGAGGTTACAACGGCAAGATGAGCTTCGATCACGGCAATGAAATTCTCGGGCTTCAGGTGCGTTTAACCAAATGGGCATTAAAATCGGTGTCTGACATTTGCAGACTGCAGACTACAGTCTGCATGCAGTGGGCCTCAGAGCTTAATCCTTAATCATTAAAATGACTTTTCTCTTGCGCGTAGTATTCTTATCCTTTGTAATATGTGATGAAATTTCAGTTGTATCCTTTTGTTGTATTTTTTTAATTTGAATTTGTAATTAACAGCAGAGACTTAAGGACGTTTTAAGGGGGAGGTGTTTAATGCTTTCGTCAAGGTGATTCCAAACTTTTACAGCTGCAAAGCGAATGTTGAATTTACCATAGTTTGTTTTGATGGTATTGATGTAATAGGTTGATTAAGAAGCAAGTCTGGTATTGAAAGAGAAGGCTTAATGTCCTTAATGTCCAACATCTCGTACACTAAACAATCAAACTTGCTGCTACATTTTCTCAGAACTTTGAAAAGGTGGTCAATCTTTGTTCTGTTGTCGCCGTGCTGTGTCTCCAGGTGCTTCCAAATGACTGAATAACGGTGTTCACCTATGCGTTGATGTAAGTGTAGGGCAGTGTACCCGACATAATTTGCATCGTACAGATCACATTGAAAAAGTTATTTTTTTTTGTGACCGTTTTCTGCTTGTAAAGACGGGTTTTATATTAACATCGATCTTGGCTCACAGAGAATAGATGTCTGCGTACGAGATCGGCTGATCGCTGATAGGTCTGCTGTAGGCACCGTGTGTATTTCTTTATCTGGTTCCTGGCTGAACTTATTTATGTTGGAATCAACCAGTGTTATCAGATAGCGCAGCTTTGAAAACATGTTGCGTAACTTAATTGTTGCATTCTTTTGCAAATCCTTCTATGGTGGAAGATGGACGATACGCACGGTTAACCATCGTGTT
The DNA here is from genome assembly GCA_019787425.1 of Platygyra sinensis. Lineage (NCBI taxonomy): Eukaryota > Metazoa > Cnidaria > Anthozoa > Scleractinia > Merulinidae > Platygyra > Platygyra sinensis. The sequence continues at coordinate 20,951 of JAHPZR010012164.1, forward strand.
GACAAGGCCTTTCTTGTGCCTGCTGTCGATGTGGCTTTGGAAATAGAGTAGCAGTCCCGTGTCGGTTGGTTTTCTGCTGACTTCTGTCGTTAGAGTGCCACCACATCACTTCAAAACTGTACCGAGGAACGGAATAGAGCCGTCATGTTTAAGTTCCATAGTCAAAGACAAGCTAGGGTACACATTGTTGAGTACTTAAAGGAAATCTGTCGCTGATTCTGTGTTAAGTATTGTAACTAAAGTGTCATCAACATATCTTCGATAAAAAGACCGAATAGTGCTCTTTTTTTCTAGTTGGTATTCTATATGGCACATGAAAACGTTGGCCAATAGTGGCTCCAGCGGTGACTCCATTGCTACACCGTCCGTTTGTTCATACAATTCGCCGTCGAATTGGAATAGCTGGTTCGTAGTAGCGATTTCTAATAGATCCGTCAGTTGATGCTTTTGAAGTTGCATGCTATGCGTCTTTCCAGTCACCCTCGAAAGCTTTGTCTGCGAGGATGTCAATAGTCGCTTTTAAAGGAACATTGGTGAATAATGCGGACACATCATAGAAGACAAGGATATGATTATGTTCGATGGTAGTGTTTTTGATTTTGTCAATAAAACTAAAAATATCGTTTATAATATTTATTGGTTGATATACATGTAGGCTTTAATTCTTCATGCAACCATTTCGCCATGCAGCGGGTAGTTGCACATGCCAGAGGCGATAAGATGGGTTTCATGCACAATCTTTCTTTGTGTTTTGGGGAGGCCATACAGGTGCGCAAGTCTGGAACCTTTAGGGCAAAGTTGTTCAGCCGTGGCTTTTGGAAGAATCTTGTGTTCTTTCTCATGTAGCTGCCTTTCTTTCTCTAGGAGTTGATGGAAATGTTTTGGAGGTCTTCCTCTGGTTTTTGGACGGTGTTGATCAACATATGCAAACTTAGTAGGGTCGTTGATCGAGGCCTCACTTAGTAAACGAAGATACTGGTCTCTGTCCATCACGACAACACCAGAGCCTTTGTCTGTTTTGGAGGTGATAATGTCATCTCTTCTTTCAAGGTTTTGAGGGCTCTCAGCAGTGCTTTAGGAGGAGTAGGGCCTTTGTTTGCGATGTAGTTAAGGGTGAATAAACGCAAGGTGGCGGATGCCAGATCTTTTTTCTTGGGATCTTTAATGACAGGATCTAATCTCCAAAAAGCTTTTTCAAAGCTGGCTTGAATATCTCTGCTGGAGCAATGCTGAGGAAGAGAAAATTTGAGACTTGCATAAGATGAGCTTCTCGAAGAAAGATAAGTGACATGACGAAATGTTGATGTGTTCGTCTATGTCAATGTCCTTGGATCTTAATCGAGAAAGTTTCTTAATGTGACGCTTTATCAACTCTTGAAACTGTGTTCTTTGCAGCGATCGAAGAATTTTGATGATGACAACACATTTGAATACCGAGCAAGCTTCACGTAGGTAACAAAGGTTGTTGGTAAACTCTTTCTTCAGTTGTTTGATTTGAGACAATTTCCTTGTCAACTCCGCTTCAACGATTTCTCTTACAAATTTAGAGG
>JAHPZR010012164.1:30000-57500 GCA_019787425.1 Platygyra sinensis
GTTGGGTTCTTTTTACCACTAGTGCCATTGGGAGCAGTCGAAGCGTGAGAATATTTAGACTAAACGATCCTGAAAGAGGCCAAACAACATTAAATTTCCACCCATCTGAGGACTGACATATTTCTATCAAATTTAGTTTAGTTTCAGATTATCGAGATTATTATGATAGATATGATTCATTACCATTACAGAGCTAGTCAGTTCTTTTATATTAAGACAGAACTTATTGTAATAAACGTTTATGGACACTTAGTAAATAAACAGTGAGGTTATAATTTCGATGTAAGAAAGTAACTACGAAAACGTTTTGGTGAGGAAATAGTCATTGGGGGATGATCTTGATAAGAAATACTTAGTATCGTCGAAAATTGACACTGGGGATTAAAATATATTACTCCTTAAATTTCATTTTCCTCCCAGCAGGAAGACTTTTTAAAATTCAAAGTTTATTTATGTTACGTTAATTTTTAAATAACAGTTCATGTTTCAAAGAAGAGAAAAAATAGAAGCTATTGTTCAAAAGTATTTGTCCTCGAATTTAAATTGTTCCTTTATTAATGAGTCGTATTAGAGTAGCATACCATCAGAAGGCTTCTTGATTCAAAGCCGAACGTTCAGTTGTGTTTTTAAAAATGTAGGTTTTATGTATTGAACGGTTACCGTTAAAGCTAATCAGTTTTATGTTGAGACAGACCTTATTGTAATAAACTTAATTGACACTTTGTCTTGGGACAGCTGAATAAACAGTGGATTTATAATGTGTCCTGAAGTTTAAATTTTGTTCCTTTATTGGTCATTCGTATTAGAGTGGAATACCACTAGAAGGCTTCTTGATTCAAAGACGAACGTTAAATTGTATTTCTAAAAATGTAGGTTTTATGTATTAAACGGATGCTGACCTATTTTTACTGTTACCTTTTGCGTGGGTTAGTTAGACCTCCCTCTCTCCAATTGCGTAATTCCTTCCCGCGAAAATGTCTTACCGATATAGCAACTACAGAGATCGTGTAGTGTCTCTAATTGGCTCTTTCTTTCGCCCGAAATTTTCAGCCTCTGAGCAACATTCTATCCGGGATATACACAGGTTCACGGTAACACTACGTCATCCGTGATTGAAGATCACATGACACCGACCCCTCTCCAGCAGGGAAAGAATTGCGCGACCAAGATAGACCACTATGATAACTCACCACTGTAAGGAAAAGATGGCCACTGGTACATTTACCTATAATGCTTTGCGCACAAGAACTCTGAAAGAGCGTATAAAAAACGAAGAAAAATTGTAATTCATTCAAGCTCGAAAAGAGCAATGCTTACCCAAAACCATATCTTTCTATATTCCCAGTGGGGTTAGTTTGGTTCGCAAGGTATTGTAAAATGTACAACCGCCATCTTTTTTACGGTGGATTTGGGCTTGGAAATGAGTCCTGCTCAGATAAAAAATCAAATCGAGGCTTGAGGCAACAACCATAGTTCACCGAACATCCACTTATCAGCAGCTATATCTACTACCGTCTTCCAAATACTCTCGATACCCATATCTGCACAAGAAGCCCTCGTAGGTTACCATCATAAGAAATGTCCTGCAAGGTATGCATTTATTTCACGTGAAGTCCAATCTAAAATTTCTATGGAATGCTTAACTTAGGGTACGGCAGAATTAGGTAAAATGGTTCTTTGTATGAACTGGTCACATGGTACAAATGTCCGATGCCAGAAGACGAGCTTATTTAGCTTAGTTTAGGCGGCTATCGCTTTCTTGCCATCCAGTGTGATTTTATACGATGGTATCAGTTCATGCCAACAGCCCATTGGAAAAGATAAAACTACATTACATTGTCTATAAATAAATATATGTTATTTGCCGGCTGGGAGGTCCGTATAGTGAAAAACTGTGACCGAGGTCTTGAAAATGCTGCCCGAGGCCGCAGGCCGAGGGCAGCATTTTCAAGCCCGAGGTCACAGTTTTTCACTATACGGACCGACCCTGAGCCGGCAAATAACTTATTTATTTTTTTCCTGCGATAATTTGGCTTACAATTGGGTTTACACAACTTTGTTATTGAATTGGTTTACGTGCCGTCTACAAACCATCGTAAAAAATCGAACGAACGAGCGAGTAAACTCGGACACTACCCAAAGAAATATGTATCAACAGATTTATTTTGAATTGCTTTATGTTAGTTGCATCTAATTCACCAGTTAAGTTCTCCAAAAGTGTTTTCCCGATAGTGAAATTTCGCGCAAAGTTTGACTGAAGTTGCACTACAAGCACAATTTCTATCAGTCGTTGCGAATCACTCGAAATCAGACCTTTCTACCGTAAATTGAGTAGCAGAAAGCGAGGAAATTCGTTAAGTATATTCTACAGAATTTCTCTTAAATACAGCAACTATCAGAGAGGCTAAACTCGACTGCATTGGACTTCTTTTAGCTTAAGATTGTGCGGTGGAAAACACAGAATTACGCGCCATTACAACGCCGAGCTACAACCAACCACACAAACTCTCAGAGCTACAAAATACTCAATTGAATCTACTTACAGTGACCTTCCTTGCTATTTAAAAGTGAGCAGAGGTAAACTTCCGTTGATTATTAATCGTCCATGGAAGTGTAAAAAGGGAAAAGATCGACGATTACCGCTAGTTCATTCACGAAACCTAGCTGAACATGACATTTTCACCCGCGCTGTTTCCCGCCGTTACCGTGACCGTGGTCAGAGATAGGAAAATCCAGACCGCGCTAAGAACCAATCAGATTGCAGGATTCGTTACTATGCCCTCTTGGAAAAAAATAAAGACTATTACCACCCGGCCGTTTTCGTTGATACGCGACCTTCGAAAACAAAACACCCGCGGAAACGTTTCCAAAATTTCCGTCAATCATTACATGTTATCGACAGATCGGATCGAAATCCACCAATCACAGCCCGCTAGCGTGACGTAAAGAAGGTCTGAAGGTCACACTAGTCGCGTATCAACGAAAACGGTGGTAATCCTGATTTATCGTTTGTTACTGGCTTTCAGATTGGCATTCTTGCCATCCAGTGCGACTAAACTTTCTACGATGTTACCAGTTCATGCAAAGAGCCCATTGGAAAACAAAACTAGATTACTATATTACTGACCATAAATAAAGGCTATTTTAAAAAATCCTGATTTATCGTTCTTTACTGGCTTTGATTCGTGACAAAGCAATAAATGAAATATCAACTCCGTTGATGTTTTTATCCATTCTTATCACTGTTTTGACTGTGACGTAGCCCTGATAGCGTTTGGAACTTCCTTGTGTAACCGGTCGTAATGTTATTTTCATTTTACAGTTCATCTTTCGTGGCCTCTGCGGGTTCTTGGGTAGAATCCATCGACTCCACTTGATCCTCTATTAAATCTTCGATCCTAGCCAACTCATTTTCTACAACACTTAAGACCTACAACACATTAAGAAAGTTAATTAGGCTTTTCTCACGCTTTAATTTTCGTCTTCAACTGATTTGAAATGTAACTGCGATAATGGAACTCTACTTCGTTCTTTCCAAATCAGTTCACATAGATAATTTATCTCCTACATTCACCATCGCATATTCCTCACTTGAAGTACGTAGGTATAACACGCAATAGCCCTTTTCGCTGTGTCAGTCATTTTTTTTTCATTTGTATTACGATATATCACAGCATGTATGTGAGGTAATTACAGACAATTTTGTAGTTTCAGCCCGAAATTGCCTCGCGTTCACGTTGGATTACATTGTAATCCAAATGAGAAAAACTAACCGTGAACAGGGCTATTGCAGTTTCAATCCGAAATTTTTCCTCTCATCCACGTTGGATAACATCATAATGTAAGTGTAAAGTAAGCTCCCAAGCTCGATCCCAGTCTTTTATGTCTTCCCTTGACAAGGGAGGGAAAGAAAAGAGAGGCTGAGTTTGAGGTTGACGAGCTCCACGTGGCTTCATAAATAAGTGTGAGTGAGAGTTTAAATTGTGGGCAAGAGCTAAAGTGAAGCAATGGAGTGAAATAGTAAAGCTAAGTGAAATAGCTGAAAGCTGTCAATCAGGTTACAGTTATGTCACTAGCGTGGGGGAAATCGGAAAACAATCCTGAGTCCCAGAGTGGGCTCAAATCCATAGCCTCCCGCAGTACCGGTCGGACTGCAAAACCACAATATTACTGTTCCACACAGGCTCAGAGGGGTTTTGGTGTAAGGAAAATCCACAGGGCGGTGCACCAGTGCAAGCGCAACATTACGTCTGCACTCACTTGGCGCAGCGGACTTCTTTAACCACCGGGCAGACTTCTGCAGGACCAGGAAGAGAGAGGTGATCTGAGTCACACTCGCCAACAGTGTGTGGAAGGTAAATAGTTCTAACGAAACTACTGGGAGACTGGATTTCTTTTCCAGCGCCGGGTCCCACGCTTGGGACCATAGGGACTACCATCTCATCAGCTAAAAAAAAACCATCTGCTTTTGCAAACAGAAAGAGCTCAGTGTTGAAAACACGGCGGCAAACATGTGCATGCGCCATGCAAACATGTGCATGCCGCATGCAAACATGTGAATGCCGCATTCAAACATGTGTATGTGGCATTCAAACATGTGCATGCCGCATGCAAACATGTCCATGCCGCATTCAAACATGTGCATGCCGCATTCAAATATGTGCATGCCGCATTCAAAACTTACCGAATCATCTCCCGCTAATTGTTCAACATCCAGAGATGAAAACACCCCATCTTTGTCATTGTCTAATACTTGAAAAATCTGCAATCAAACACAAGATATTGAAACATTTCCAGGGTTGGTTTTTATGTACCTGTTCCTCTTTACTCAAGGGACAGTGAGGTTTGTGCTATATGTCAGCGTCTCCCTCCAAATGTTCAGGTCTCGGGTCTCAATGCGAACGTGGGTCACATTTATGCCTAATGGACTACCTAATCATACTCCTTGTGTACGCCTCGGTGGATACAGTGGGAGTTTTAGCAATGAAGACGGCGACGGCGGGAACGAAGGCTTGCAAAAAAAGCATTTATATTTTACCTTTAAACGTCGCAGCTGTTTAAATCTGTTCAGTAGGTCTGTCGGTCTAAAAACTTGCTCAGGCTAAACATGCACCGACAACGTTTAATTCGAAAAGAAGATACGAAAAATTAGCCATTGCGGTTCGCGTTCTCCAAAATACGTAGCACTTGGTCATTTCACGTTGTTAATTTGTAGAGGACGGCAAAGAAATGTACCAAGATTCAAAACGCACGTGCACAGCTATTGTTCTGCTCATTAAACCTTTTGTTTGGTGACGCTCTCGTTGCCGTCGCCGTCGTGGTTTGCTAAAACTCCCTATTGAGAGTTAAGTCGCGCAATGACCTGTATCTTTGACGAAACGTGTTCGAGCACAAGTACCTCGCCAGCCTGGTATCCGCCGAGCGCTGCCAAAACTCATTACAAGGTATTTTATGTAAAGTACATATGAAATAATTCATATTTGAACTGCCGTTGTAGATGAAAGTGAAGAGTGATCTCTTCACTTTCATCTACAACCGCCGTTCAAATATGAATTATTTCGTGTAATATATCAAACACGCGAGACAGTATTTCATCGGGATATCCAAACACCGAGACGAGTTGAAAATATGACGCGTAGCGGAGTATATTTGACGAAATATCTTCTCAATCGACACAAAAACTAAGGAGTAACCGTAGAAATAAAATCGTCAAAATCTATGCTAATTACGATCACCGTCACGGTTATGATTTCCTTTGTTTTAAATTGATGAATTATTAATGAGTTTGAAAAATATACTTCACATCATTTCACTGCACGGGAAAATATGAACTCAATAAAATTGACCTCGCTCCCAATGTGTGGCTTCATAGCTCAGTTGGTAGAGCATCGCACCGGTATCGCGGAAGTCACGGGTTCGAATCCCGTTGAAGCCCTGATTTTTCCCGGCTAAAATTGGAAAATTTACTGCGATGATCACTCTTCACTTTCAACGTATTTTATACCATACACAAATCGACTAAAATAATGAGCCCACTGACTTGATATCGCAGATTGCAGGTAATCAGGACAGATTGGCTACTGGTCATGGTATACACGTGGATCTTATACTGATATTTTTTCCACTTTTCATCACTTTTTTTCCTCTCTTGACAAATAATGTATTCAAACTCGACTTTTTTAACGCCTTCAACTAGTAATTCGTGTTCGTGTGTCCTTAACAACCGCCTGCCTAGATTAGCTCGCTATTTGCAGGCGGTGTTCATTGTAACTAATTCTTTTGGAAGACTTAATAAACTTGAAACTTGAAACTTGAAACTTGTTGCGGTAGAGTTAGCCACTCCGCCGCAACGCGCAAAACGCTCTACTTTGCAAAAGGTACAGCAGAGAATTAACTCTGAAGTGTAAATTAAAGTGCTTATAGAACCGATGAATAACCCATTGGGCGGTAGCCCCAGTGAAGGAAATCAGGGAACCACACGAGGTAAAGAAAAAACCTTTTGACCTCGGTGGGAATCGAACCCACGACCTCCGTATTAGGTCTACCGTTACTCTGCCGACTGAGCTGCGAGGTTGGACAGAGAACGTTGGGGACGATTTTAGGTGGGGAATCGCGGCGAAGAGAAAGTAAGGGTACCACCATTTGTGTTCATAGTGCTACGCGGCACAACATTCATATGTACCCTTACTTTCTCTTCGCCGCGGTCCACCACCTAAATCGGGTTCTAATTAATAGCACTTTAATTTTCACTTCAGAGCAAATTCTCTGCTCCACCATTTGTGTTCCGAGTGCTACGCGGCACAACATTCATTTTGCAAAAGGTTAGGTGCGTCATATGTCCAGGATTGAACGCTAATGAGATTCAAATTCCTTATGATAAGCATCACAAAGTGTCCTCATTGGCAAAAAGTCACCAAAACACACACAATTCTGTGAAATATGAAGTAATATGGCAATGTCAAATAACCCTGCCAAATCTGAAGTTCTAATTAAACAATGATTGCGTTCAATCCTGGACATAAATGTGAGTAATTGGGCACAAAAACTGTCTTCTTTCACACCGTGGTTCCGTATCTTTTACTCAGTTTTAAGACGGTTATCTTTCACTACCGAGAGGTATTATTTCCTGGAGAAATTTGTTTCTGTTCTCTGCTTGGTATGGAAACCCAAGAGAGGCGCTCGCATCAACTCAGTTATGAAACATTTCTATTCGTTTGGAGTTATACTTTGCCTTGCAGATATGGCCCTGTCGCGATTGGGCTTCGTTACTTCTAAGAAACTTTACTGTGTTCTAGCCACCTGGAGCAAGTTTTGCCTTTCTGGGCAACTTTTGAGCAACATATGTCTATAGCACATATTAATTTAGGCGAATTTCTTGAATGTTTATCAACTTTTTGAAGTCAAATGAACCTTGTGCTTCGCGCGCGCTCTTGCTGATGCGATTCAGCGCGCGCACGAGGATTACAAAAACAAACATGCCGTTGAGAGAGCGATCATTTTATTTGCTCATTACCTGCTCTATCTTTGCTATTTTTCTTTGCAATTGAACGCAGTGTGTTGATGGTTTTAGTCTTCGATTTTTCTTTGTTATCGAAAGAACCCAGTTAAATTCAGCGCATGCACAGTTGTTCGAATAATTGAGACCGAGTGCTTTTACAGAAACTTCGCGATTTCAAACGATCCAGTCGTTAGAATTTCAAGAAATTTGACAAAAACTAGTTCAGAAACCACGTAAATGATCAATCATAAAAAAAGTCTGAATTTTGACAGAGAGTACCTACCGCTGTACTTTCACACACTGATTTGCAAATGTGTTTTTTTTTTTAAAGAAAAGCAATCTTTTACAGTGAGTCTCGGTGATTTGACGCTGTTTCAGTGTAGTACCTGCTTTGCAACAGATGAAAACTGTTCATTCCAGTCAAACTGGTCCTCACCAACGACGAAAGGATCCTGCCAAGAAAAAAAGGTAACCATAAATTCAAGGAACAAAACGTGACTGCATTAAAGGCGATAACTAATAACTTAATGTTACATTAACTAACGAACTAATTAACTAGCCTACAGTAAAAAAACCTATGTAATAAAACTTCCTCTAATTTACAGACAGTGCACTAAAAATAAGCTTTCCCATTCAGTGAGGGTTTAAGCTGTTTTAAACTGGATAAGTTTCTAATTTCCGATGGTATCTTGTTCCATAGAACAAATCCTCTATAGCGCAGGTTACCTTTTCCATAATCCGTTCTTGGATTGGGGACATAGCAATTTATCTCAGAGTTTCTAAGACTGTGCTCGTGTAAATTTGAGGTTTTGGTAAAAAATACGCCTCAGGTACGATGGGGAAAGATTATTATGGATTTTATACATAATCGTAGCCAGTGTTAAAGTCTTGTTTTCCAAACTTTCCCAGCCAAGTTCATCCAACAAAATACTTGAGTGAATTCGTAGTTTGAAATGGTGCCAATTCTGGCAGCATTATTTTGCAGTTTTGCAATTTTGTCTGATAACCCCTTGCCAATATTGCCCCATACAGTGCTACAACAATTGAAATAAGGCATAACAAGAACATTATACATGTTCATTCTAGTATCAAATTGAATAGTAGTGCTTACCCGCTTTAAGATTGCAAGACCAGCGGAAATGCTTACTTGTTTTAATTGTTCCTCAAAAGTCTCGAAAGTCAGAGGACCTTGCGATATTAACGATTCCAGATGCGTCCTGGAGCGAGAATGAAGAGCAGTAAATGGTTAAGTTTAAGGTGGTATTTTTGCACACAGTAAATCAACAAAGGCACACGTGATTATCCCTAGGGCGTTACTTGAAACGTGTAAACTACATTTTAGAAGTGTTATTTCATTTCCTAAACACGAATTTAGCTTTGAGTAAGCATGAATCTAATTGTCAATTCAATTTATTTCCACACTAAATATAAATTCCTAACCAATGCGTAATACATTTGAGCACGTTCTATTGAAACTAAAGCTATTGACTATTACTAGAAAATGTCGTAAAAGCAGGGGGCGTTTCAAAACTAACATAGATGAGTTGAAAGCATAAATGATAGAACTGAACACATGGCTTACAACAAATCTTCTGGTTCTTCCTCACTTGACTGTTCTCTCTCAAGAGCAGCAAACTTAAACTTGTCTAATGTCTGGTTAGGTTCCATATCACAGTCAGTTGGAATGAAGTCAGCTTTGTGCTTCCACCAGACGTTCACAGCAATGTTACGGTCATATGACCGCACTTGGTGATACCTGATGAGGCAAAGCAGTATGAAAAGATCTTAGTCTATCACCCATTCAACAAACAGTTGAAAAACGTTTTGTTATCATGTTGAGTCTCCAATAGATAGCAAACTGGTTACTTTTAATCCCGACCAATTTTCATCTACAAATCAAATTTTTCAACGTTGATTGAAAAAAGAGCCCTGGATCAAGAATTCTGATAATCTTAGCTTGAGGTGATAGGTAACTTTATACTTTTTTGGTTTGCCCTACTAGACAATGTCAGGGAAAAAAGCAAGTTCTAGTATTATAGAAGTCCTAAAGTTAAACAAAATCTTGTTTCCACTAGCTAGCTTGGACGAACCGGAAACACACGATGTTTGCCCCTGTACCTTCTGGAAGATTTGACTAAATGGAAAACGCCCCTGACATTTTTTTCTGGAAAACACCTATTAATAGCTTACACTGAACCGGAAAGCCCAAAACAGAGTTTGCACAAAGCTCACCACTTGTAAGGAATAAAAAGACAATCTCCAGGTTCCATGGTCACATTGAAGTACTCCACGTCTTTCAAACTGGGATACTTGACAAAATCAACCCTGAGATATGAAACAAAAATTAAAATCTCACTCAGTCACTGATGAAGCACTGAAGTTGGTAATGGAGGTCACATTTTGGCTGTTTAAAATACACAGTGGTGACTAAACATTAAAAATTATATCATCGTACCGATCTACGTCTACTCCAGAGTATCCACCAGAAGGAAAATCAATTGGTACCTATATCAATAAACACAAGTATTAATCACACAACAACATTTGTTTGTGTGAGTTGCATTATCATGGTATGTTGGACTGTAGTCTGGTGGGGAAACTCTATTTTTGCCACTGAACCATTTCAAATCATGGTACCTCTGGTGTAATAAAATATGTTTTCAAGAAATCAGAAACTACACTATAACTTTCAATAAATAAAATGAAATAATGAAATCTAATCAAGCTAGTGCCTCACAGTGCATACTTTCAAGACGACAAATGGATTAGAGCATCACACTGTGAGGGCAACCTGACAAAATCACGGCATGGGGGTTGAGAGAAAGGAGATTATGGTCTGAATAAGCTGGCATCTACCATCTAGTATTGCATTGAAAATAGCCTCGGTAGCTGGAAGGTGCATACATGTTGTTTTAAAGTAGTGGCTTGTCTCTCAATTTAAAGTTTAATTTCTAGTTTAACACACCTTGCCTTTGTATTTTTTGTAATCTATAAATAAAAGTTCCTTGGTTCCACTGAACAAACAATTGATGTTGTCAACATCGTCATTATGCAAGACTGACTTGGTACCACCACTGCTGAACCACATGACCTAATCAGTGAATGAAATAAGTTTGAATGAAGAGTGCGACAAACACATCTTAACGCACTCTTTCAGACAATAACATCACTGATTGTACAAATATTTCAATATCGAGTGATACACAATTACACAATAAATACAAATTTATTTATTTGTTAATGAATACATAATTACTTTTTAAATTGTTTTAGATATTAATTAATAATAACAACAAATGAGTGAACAAATAGATAAATAAACAAAACAAAAATTAAGACAAATACTGAACACATTCTAATTCAGTCTAAGGTACTTTTAAATTACATGTAAAGGGATAAATCATCATTTAGGTTCACTGGTTCACAGTAGAATCATTTTAGACTAACCGTAACACTGTCTGTTGACTAACCGTATCAACTAGCATGTCTTTCACAATGTCTTTACACAAGAGTGGTGGCGGCAGCATGACATCCTTCCTGAGATTATAAAGACAACAATGAATATGAGAGGGCAATGTGTAATTCCAGAAAATATCCATTCCTCCCCCACAGTTCAGGGATTTTTTTTAAGACCCCCCTCCCCTGGCAACCCTCTGGAAATTCCAATTAAGCTTCTTACATTTCTTTAAATATTTTGGCCTTACAGAAACCCCTACCCCCCAAGGAAATTCCAATCACTTTTGTTGGGGGGGAGTATGGATATTTTCTGGAACTGCACAATGTAATATCATTGTCAAACATGGCATGTGAATACAAAGAAGATAATAATTACCATCTTTTTAGATGCATACCATATTCAACATTATCAAATGAATACACTGTATATTACTAAAATAATTTAAGATCAGAAAATGTCACCACAGTTTAAAATAATTTAATCCATTTTTGTTACCCAGTACATGTAGGTGAACTATTTAGAGCATTTCAAGAACTATTTATAATTACTTTTAGAATTATGACAAGTCTGAAGCACACAATAAATCAAGTGGAACCAGATTCAATTGTCATTAAAAGTAACATCAAAATCATGTCATATCTAGTATTCAACATGTATTCCTCAAGAAATGATAAACAATAATTAAAAAATATATTTCACTTTAACAAACAATATATATAGTAGCTGTTTACTAATTCAAGATAGAAATTGTAACACAGTTACTCGAGTTTCACACACGAAGAGATCATCAGACTATAGTAGCTGTTTGTTTATTTCTTTATTTACTTTTTTGAAGTTAGTTTGTAATGTTTCATTTTTTTAAAAAAAAATGCCCAGTTACATTATGAAACTTTCTCTGGATCAAATTGTGTAAGAAACAAATAGTTTTTCTAAATTATTGGCCTTTAAAATAGCAAGGATTCCAAACATCATGAAACTCTGCCACTGAAACTGTGTCAAAGTTCTCTAAAACAGAACTCTAAAGTGACAGGAAGGCAAGCATGGCCTAGTGGTAGGGTGCTGGACTGGTAATCCGGAGGTCCTCCCTGTCACTGGCATGGATGGATTTGTCTTCGGTGGCCCCGAATTCAACTCCTCCATGCTTTGTAAATGGCCATCTGGTCAGCCTTGCACCAGTTGGGATTCTTAACTTGTTATGTTTGATTTGTATCATATTTGTTTGTTACGTGTTTGATCATATTCACATTGAATTTGTGCAATATACCAGTAAATATTAATTATTATTTATTTATTATTAATTAAAAGTCCTCTTTGAATTTGAGCACTGTGGAAGGTTGATATTATGAGGAGAGATATTTTTGCTGAAATCCAAGAGAAAAAATTACAGCTGTAAAAAAAGTTTAAATAATTCTAGTTTCAAAGGGCTAAGTGGTCAGGTTTAGTTGCAGTCTGAAAATATGATCACTTGCAGTTTTGATTTGTTTTTCAGCAATCCTGGCATCTGTTTGGATAATGTGCACCATTTAGTGACCATGCAGATTTGCACACTTAAACTAGTGCAAGTTAAAATCTAGTGTCTGTATTCAACTTTGGTTGGTAAATTTGGCACTACAAAATATTAAATTGGATAATTACAGGTACATCAGGTGTCAAATGAGATTTTTAAGGAGACAAAATCTTCATGAAAACAGTCTACATTAAGGAAATTTACATAGTCATATAGATTTCAGTTAACAAAATAATAGTATTAAATGTAAATTTTCCGACAAAAAAATCAGGATGCAGGACTGTGTATTAAATACATAGCTAAAATTAAAAATTCACCATAACACATAGATCATTGAATAGCGCTAGCAGCCCATCCCAGTGGCAGAGAGGATATTATTTGCAACACTTATCCACATGAACAATAGCAGAAAAAAGTAGCAGATCTAAATTGTCATGAATTACAGGCATCTAAATATGTCTTGGATATGTATACTAAATAATTTTTCCAAGTAAACAGGTGACAAAAATTTAAAAACTGATCAATCCTGGATACTTCCATTGACAGAGCTTAATTCCCACAACCAATTATAAAATGGTATTTATCTATTGCACCAGGCACACAAAAACAGCTTGGAGTTCCACATAGAAAATAAATAACAGTTCAAAATTGGTAACTTGCACGGTTAAACCAGCTGACACAACACAGCTGCAGCAGTTAACAGTGCTATTGTTGTTGTTAAATTACTGTTACTTAGCTATATTACTTCCTTGTCTTGCTTCATCATTTTAATTGGTGACAAAAAGTTAGTAGCAATAATGAGAGTATCAATGTTGTTCCGCTAATGTCACAACAGGATATCTACAGAGACACATCAACCATCATCAAAAATAAACAAATAATCACAAATAAATAAAGAAAGAAAATCTGCATTTTTAACTAGTCAATACTGAGGTATGTATCAACATCTTCTGTTGTTAACTAATTATAGTTAACAGCTATATACATGTAAAGGCTGTCACTGGTATTTTGTTCAGGAAAATTGATGCCATCTGCTATGCCTGCACCAGGAAATGTATACTATGCTATTTTGAACTAATTTAACCTATTTAACAAATAGATTCCATGTTGCTCAGCATCTGTTCAGTACAGGATTTTTCTAAGTTCACCTTGCTCTCTTTCTGAACTACCACATCATAAAAAAATTAATTAAACCATGCAACATATATCGGTCTTAATAGGTGTAAATTCCAACCCATATCAAATCCTCTTTGATGCCTTCTCAGGCCCAGAGGAAGGCACTGTTAATTAGTAAGTATGAAGAGAACCATCACGAGAAGCAAATTCTACTAGCTTCTACTTACTGAAGGAACGGAGGAACACCGTTCACCATGTAGATATCATCCTGTTCATAAGTTGTCACAAACTCCTTGAAGCTTATGTCAATAGCAGGGAATGTTCGAATCTCCTTTTTTCGTTGTTCCGCAGTAATATTGAAATCGTTTGACTCGGGCAGAGACAAGAAGTATTCATCAGTCCATCTAGTAAAAGCTGGTGAGACTTTAGCTCCACCTCGTATCAATACAGGCTTCACAGGGGCGGCGTAAACTTTGAAGAATTCCACAGGAGTTAAAAAGTCGTTGATCACTTCAAGTGAATATTTCACGTTTTGGGATCCCAGTGGTTGTAAATGGCCCGAGTGAAGGTCAAAATTTGTCGAAGGTAACTCGTCTTGCGAGAGTTCTGCTACTGGTATCAGTGCAAGTTGAAAATATACGAAGATATGGCATAAAAGAGAACTTCTTCCCATGATACGTGACAAATCCACATGCGAATGTTGACTTTCTGCATGAAACTATTAATTTAATACTCGTTTGTGCAGGTGTTGACTTCATATAAGCCTGTTGCATATTCATAAATGACGTCACACAAGGAAGCCTGGGATAGAGGTTGAAGTATGTCCTTGAGGAATCCTTGAGGCACAAGACGAACATTTTACACATTGGTTGTTTAAAGGGCTATACGTCACGGTATTTTGAGTTATTTTGACCGTCGACAAAACTACTTTTAAAATGAAGGAAACCTGAAAATAATACTTTAGAAAGATAGGAAACACTAAAGAGATAATAATAAGCCATAAGGGAACACGGATGGTCAAGGATGGAGAAGATTGACACAGAATTGAAAAATTTAGGCTAAAGTTTTCAAACTGTTTAACAGTGACGCAGCTCCTTTAAAAGGGCTGATATGAACCTACTATAATAAATATAACGTATAAGCCAAAAATATAAACAGGAAGGAATAAGACTGACAAACAAAAAACAAGTGAAGTGCGACGGAAACATTTACATCAAATATTCGTCAGGTGATATTTTAAAAGTTCCCAAAATTACATGTGTTTTTTTTGTCCACGTAGTGGTAAAGCTAAGGGAAGACTGAACACAAGTAGTTTTAGCTACCTTTGAAAGTCACTGTATTTGGGACGTATACAAAACATGGACCGGGGTCCATGGACCACCCCATGGACCTGGTCCATGGACCACCCTATGGACCCGGTCCATGGACCCGGTCCATGGACCACCCCATAGACCACCCCTAATTTTCAACAGGAAATTGCCCCTGTTAATATGAAAATTTACCGGAGGTCAGGTATGAACAAAAACACAGACTTGTATTTTTTGCTTACGTCCTTGAGGGGTTTATATACGTCCTTGAGCGGCTGTTTTGGGATCGCACCCCATAAATGGGAAGACCACAAACTCGATTGGAGATACAGAAGTTCTGGTGCATTTCTACCCCCAATATTTTCATTCCAGCTTGTCAATTTAATGGGAGAGCAACTGAATGTATTCAGTTTTCGTATTGAACGAAGCGTGACCTTGGAGGGGGGAGGTTGCCGGATAACATAACTCGCTCCAGCCCCTTTGCGCTCCTTCATCCAAGATGGCAGCTGCCTTGAAACGATCCAAAGATCAGGTGATTACTGCTCGTACCCACAAAGTACGTCTGTATTGCAAGCTATGTCGGGTCGCAAGACTTTGCTGTACTACCCCCGGTAAAACCGCTAACTCGCTAACCCGCTGTTACGAGACAAACCCTCAAGGACGTAAGCAATAAATACGAGTCTGTGTTTTTTCATACCCTGACCTGCGGTAAATTTTCATATTAACATGGGCGATTTCCTGTTGAAAATTCGGGGTGGTCCATGGGGTAGTCCATGGACCGGGTCCATGGACCGGGTCCATGGACCGGGTCCATAGGGTGGTCCATGGACCAGGTCCATGGGGTGGTCCATGGACCCCGGTCCATGTTTTGTATACGTCCCTGTATTTGCAGTGTGTAAATTACATGAAATCCTTGCAATAATAGACTAAAATATACTGTGCGATTTCAGACCAAGCCTTATTTCAGTTTTTAAAGCGATAAATCGATCCCGAATCAATAAGAATAAAGCTTTGTCCTAATATCCTGCCAGACCAGAATAGCCGAATTCCCGGAAACAGGTCGTTTCGCCCCAAGTCCGTTTCGCCCCAAACCAAAGTCTTTACGCCCCAACTTTAAAGTCGTTCCGTTTAAAGTAATTGTAATGTATTTACATATTACTAGAGCAATAAAATGTCACCTTTGTAAGATGAAGCTGTTGGTGACGTTTTAAATTGTTCATTTCACTCTCCTCAATCTCTCTTTACCACCTACGCCATGTTGATGATGCACCGGTTGATCGATGGCCGATCGCATTTATAATCTTCCACGGCTTTTACCTGTAGAGTATCAAACGCCATTCAACCCTTTCACTGCCAAGGGCGACTTATAGATTTTACTCTGTCTAACGCCAGAAGATTTTACTCTGTCTAACGCCAGACGATTTTACTCGTCAAAGGGAGACCCCTTAGCAGTGAAAGGGTTAAACCTTTTCACTAAATATTTACGTTGGGGCGAAACGACAGTAATTTGACCCAACTCGCTCCCTATTTTATTGTTGCATTTTTTTCTTTTATTCCTTAGTTGTTCTATGTTTAGTTGCTATGTAAATCTAACCTACATGTCTTGTAAAGCTGAGCTGAGTTAAATAAATAATCTTCTATTGTTTTCGAATTCCCGAGATATCGGCCCTTACTTGAAAAGCTCGAAAAGCATCACAACAGTCAAATGTCTGCTCGCGTCGAGTAATAATTGATGTAGATTTATAAATAGACTTCTAACATTAGTATAGGTAATCATACGGTTTCGAGTTCAATTTAGAATAAATTTGCACGAATGAGCTTTTTGAAAAACTCACAAGTGCAAATTAATTTCAAATTGGACGAGTAAAACCGTATGATTACTTATTAATAATACAAATATGAAAAAAATTCGCGCGGAAAACGTGCCGGAAGATGTTTCTTGAAGCCATTTTTTCGCATTCGAGAAAACATTTTTCCGAGCTTCCGTACAAATTTTTGTCATTGCTTTACATGATATCATTGGCCTATAAAATTCGTCATTGTCTTTCTGCCAATCATAATCCAGAATTACGATGTGTAATTTGCACTGGTATTACACTTTTTGCACCGGTGTTACACTTTTAGCACTGGTGTTACACTTCAACTGCATTGCTCTCAGCCAATCACAAACGAGTAATTTTTTCACGTATATTTAAATAATTTATACTTACACATAATTTATCTTATAATTAGAGAGCCAATATTAGAGAGTTTAAGCCTGACGTTTACGGCAGAGGGCAAACGGTAAATATTTCCTCTGTTTTTCTATTCTTTTCAAGTTATCCTTAAATAAATCATACAAAAATAGAAACGTGTCTCTTACTATTCACTGCAAATACAAATATTTTGATTCTACTGTAAAGACAGCTGAAGACAGACGGCAAAAGTTTTATTTTGCCGTTTGCCGTTTGCCGTAAACGTCAAGCTTAACCTCTCTAATACATTGAATTCTGTAAATTAAAAACCTCATCCAATAATTGTTTAAAATTGATTGAAGAACGACCCTTAAATATATAGCAAGCTCATCATGTATAAACGACATTGAATAAAGAAAGATTTTGCGATCGGAAATATTTAGAATATTGAGCTAAAAAGCCGATAATTTAACCTGGAACTGACTACTGAAAAGAAAGCCAAGATATTTGATAATATAAATAAAGTAAACAGAGAATAACCTGGAAAGACTTGAAAAAAAAACGAAAAGAAAAGCACAATGCAAGTAAAATAAAATATGTAGCCTTGGGTTAAAGATTACGTTGAACGCCCCGAGTAAGTAAGTAAAAACTTTATTTAAAGCGGGTTGAACACTTAATAGCCAAAGGCTAATAAACTTGTGGCCCTCAGAAAATAAAACTATGAATACAAATATAAAGTTAAAAGCTAAAATTATGAGAGACGCGAATTTATCATCAATTGTGCGTGGAGAATTCCCACAAATAAATAAACTATAAACCTACTACTCAAAAAACCCCGTTGTGTGCGGACTAGGTTTGTAAATGACCTTCATTGGTTCCTACTTTCTTGGTAACTAGTTACGAACATTGGAATTTTATCATTCGATAGTTAAAAACTGATTTGCATGTGTAATTAACTTGTGTGAAAGCAGGTGCAAAAATTGTGAATAACAATAAAGCGGAACTGATGAATACACATTAAAACTAAGCAACTGCGACTTCTCAAATCACGACAAAATAAATATATTTTTTAGACAATATCAAGAGTGAGTATCAATTTTGGTTTTATACTTACTGAATAAAATTGGGCACACCGTTCACCATGTACACGTCTTGGTCTCTGTAACTCTCCACGAACTGTTTAAAAGGCATTCGTTGTAAATCGCCTTTTGTTCGATTCTCTTTCTTTCCATTCTCAACGTCGATTACAAAGTTCTCTGATTCAGGAAAAGACACGAAATACTCGTCGGTCCATTGAGTAAATGCTGGAGATGATTTTGCTCCGCCTTTGATCAAGAGAGGAAAACTCGCGGAGACGAAATTTTCAAAGAATTGTTGTGGCTTCGGGAAAGTGAATAGTGTTTTCACAGAACTTTTGTTGTGTCTCGCACCGAGTGGTTCCAGATGACCAGGAGAAAAAGACGGATCGTCATCTGTACAAAGAGACTGTCCCAGAAATAGAAACAAAAAGAAAGTCGGAGTAATCGAGGATGCAGCGGCTGTGGAGACCATGCTGATCATTCGGTAGTGGCCTGCATTAACATAAAAGAGTGTAACACAAAACTACTCGTTATAAATTTGCATATGTGTAATTGTGAATAAAACAAGTGTCACTTTGATCAAATTCTCGATGACCAATTTTTTACATTTTCGCGCATAATAGTCCTTTCCTTGATATCTTTACAAATTTTAATCAACTACGGACATTACAATTCATGATTTTGGATCTTTACTTCCGAGAATTTACGGCAGCTGTTAATTTTCTTTGGCTTAAGTCTTGGTGCACAGGAATTAAAGAAAATGACGTCATTTTCTCAAAAATAACACACGGGTTGAAATTATAACAATAATAATACACATGAAAAAATTACTCGATTCTGATTGGCTGAGAGCAGTGCAGTTCAAGTGTAACACCAGTGCAAAAAGTGTAACACCAGTGCAAATTACACATCGTAATGCTGGATTATGATTGGCAGAAAGAAAATGATAAATTTTGTAGGCTGATGATATCATGTATAGCAATGACAAAAATTTTGCACGGAAACTCTGAAAAACGTTCTCTCGAATGTATGTATGTATGTATGTATGTAAAGCTTTATTTAAACACGGAAAAATCATCCAGTTAAGCTTAAGTTAAAAACTAAAACTAATTACAACTGCTTTACATGGATTGCCGTGTGGAATCCGATATATCAGCTACCTTCTGATATGAATGAAGAAAAAATTGATATGATATGAATGCGAAAAAATTGCTTCAAGAAACATCTTCCGCACTTTTTCAGCGCGAAGTATTTCATGTTTGTATTATTACTGGTAATTATACGGTTTTTCTCGTTCATTTGAAATTAATTTGCCCTTGTGGATTTTTCAGAAAGCTGAAAATGCACTTGCCGAAGCGGCTCGTGCAATTTCAGCTTTTTTGAAAAAACTCACTCGTGCAAATTAATTCCAATTGAACTCCAAACCGTATGATAACTATACCAATTAGTACAAGCAATTCGCCTAAAGAATAAAAAACTTTGACTCATTTAATTCGTGCAATTTTCGAAATTAATTGTTATTATAATTTCAACCCGCGGCGGCATTTTTGAGAATACGATATATCTGAAATTCCCGACCGAGGCTTTAATACCAACAGGAAAATTAATGGCGGCCGTAAATTCTCGGAAATAAAGGTCCAAAAACCGCGAGTTCTAATGTTTGTAATAGATTGACAATAACATACAGAGATAAATTAATTCTTGATTTACTTCGATGTAAATACATTTTCTTCTTCACTTGTTGCGCTATGAGCATATTTCTCTGAATAGCTCGTAATGTTAAGGATGAAATTGAAAGATTTTTTCGTTGTCATTCATATTGACGCTCTTCAAGCTAGTGGCACTTCCTTGGAGAATGATATTACTTCAATACATCTCCAAACCACCAATCACGTATCTACGCCGAGCTAAATTAAACGAAGGTAAATTGGTAGTTGATGTTTGTATCGACATTTACTCTGACCTGGTAGCGTGAGGGAAATCAACTCTCTTTTTTTGGTGTCATTTTTCTCTTGCGTCTTTTCTTTTTATCTATGACCGCAGTTTTTCTTTTATAACCAGGGATTTCTTTTTCTATCCGCAACTTCTATTTATACCTGCAATAGTACTTGTTTTTCTGCGGTCAAAGCTATGTGTTTTGAGCCGGGCACAATGCTTATATCACGGCGCGCGCTGAAGAGACGACGTGAAAAACACAACCATCTGCGTCACATCTCTCTATTCACAAGCTATGATAGACTCTGACGAATTTTGATCAAAGCTAATATAATATATATTTAAAAAATATCTTATAAGGGATGCAGAGGAGCGAAAGCCTGGGAACGAAGTTGAACAATTTCAGTAGACAGCAGCTGGGCTCGATGTGTGGAAGAAATTAACTGTGGGGAAGAGAAGATGAGAAAGGATAGTTTCACGTAGCATTGCAAGCTACGAAAAGGAAACTTGGATGGTGTGTAGTACGATCAAAACATGTTCTCCTTTATGTCGGCTACAAGATGATGTGGTACCTAGTCCTCCCGCGGATTATATTGCATATAAGCCACGTGCACTGTGTGAATGAGATGTAGGGGATGATTGTCGAGTGCCTGTGAGCCTCTGGGAATGTCCGTGCAAGTTAATTTGTAAGATATTGTTACATTTTTTCTTTTATTCCTTAGCTGTACTGTGTTAGTTGCTATGTAAATCTAACCTATACTTGTCTTGTAAAATCGAGCTGAGTTAAATAAATCATCTTGTCTTGTCTCGACATGACCGACATATTGGCCAGTCTCATTTGAAAAGCTCGAAAAGCATTACAACAGTCAAATGTCTGCTCGCGTCGAGTAATAAGAGATGTAGATTTATTAATAGACTTCTAACATTAGTATAGCTCACTCTGCAGCAATTAACTTGACTTATGTAAAATTTGCTTTTCCTTTACTTCAGGGTCAAATTGCTGCTTGCAAAAACGTGTATTAAGTTCAAATTCTGGTGAAGAAAAGGGCACTTGCGCGCAATATCTATTCAATCCCACAAAGCACCCAGCCAATAACAATTTCAATTGATTTCCTATCATAACGATTCAAATATGTCTTGGTAACTGTTAGCATACTTAATATTGTTTCTCCCCTTCGGCAGCATTATAACCATTTAGGTATACTAGTTAATTTCTAAACCTTAGTATATAGGTAATCACACGCCTTCAATTTGAAATTAATTTGCACGAGTGAGTTTTTCAAAAAGCTGAAATTGCACGAGCCGCTTCGGCGAGTTGAATTTCAGCTTTTTTGAAAAACTTACAAGTGCAAATTAATTTCAAATTGAACAAGAAAAACCTATTATTACTTATTAATAATACAAACATGAAAAAAATTCGCGCGGAAAAAGTGCCGGAAGATGTTTCTTGAAGCCATTATTTCGCATTCGAGAAAACAATTTTCAGAGCTTCCGTACAAATTTTTGTCATTGCTTTACATGATATCATTGGCCTATAAAATTTCTCATTGTCTTTCTTCCAATCATAATCCAGTATTACGATGTGTAATTTCGCACTGGTATTACACTTTTTGCACCGGTGTTACATTTTTTGCACTGGTGTTACACTTGAACCGCAGTGCTCTCAGCCAATCACAAACGAGTAACTTTTTCATGTGTATTATTAAATAATTTATACTTACACATATAGTTATTTTATAATACATTGACCCCTGTAACATCCAAAACCTCATCCAATAATTGTTTAAAATTGATTGAAGAAACGACCCTAAAATATATATATTTACGTCTGATTAACTCTCCGTAAACACATATAAGCGACATTGAATAAAGAAAGATTTTGCGATTGGAGATATTTAGAATATTGAGCTAAAAAGCCGTTAATTTAACCGTACCTGGAACTGACTACTGAAAAGAAAAGCCAAGTAATATTTTGATAATATAAATAAAGTAAACAGAGAATAACCTGGAAAGGCTTAAAAAAAACGAAAAGAAAAGCCCAAAGCAAGAAAAAATAAAATATATAACCTAGGGTTATACCAAGAGAAAATGAGGCACCGCACTATTATTATACTACGTTCGTTGAACCTCCCGAGTGCGTGGAGATTTCCCACAAGTTAATAAACTATAAACCTACTACTCTAAAAAACTCCATTGTGTGCGACCTAGGTTTGTAGATGACCTTCAGTGGTTCCTACTTTCTTGGTAGCTAGTTACGAACATTGGAATTTTATCATTTGGTGGTTAAAAACTGATTTGCATGTGTAATTAACTTGTGTGAAAGCAGGTGCAAAATGGTGAATAACAATAAAGCGGAACTGATGAATACACATTCAAAACTAAACAACTGAAACTTCTCAAATCACGACAAAATAGATATATTTTTTAGACAATATCAAGAGTGAGTATCAATTTTGGTTTTATACTTACTGAATAAAATTGGGCACAACGTTTACCATGTACACGTCTTGGTCTCTGTAACTCTCCACCGAACTGTTTAAAAGGCATTCGTTGTAAATCGCCTTTGCTCGAGTCTCTTTCTTTCCATTCTCAACGTTGATTAAAAAGTTTTCTGATTCAGGAAAAGACACGAAATACTCGTCGGTCCATTGAGTAATGCTGGAGATAATTTTTGCTCCGCCTTTGATCAAGAGAGGAAAACTCGCGGAGACGAAATTTTCAAAGAATTGTTGTGGCTTCGGGAAAGTGAATAGTGTTTTCACAGAACTTTTGTTGTGTCTCGCACCGAGTGGTTCCAGATGACCAGGAGAAAAAGACGGATCGTCATCTGTACAAAGAGACTGTCCCAGAAATAGAACATAAGAAAGTCGGAGTAATCGAGGATGCAGCGGCTGTGGAGACCATGCTGATCATTCGGTAGCGGCCCGCATCATAATAACATAAAAGAAACCAATTTGATAGCAGGCTGGTACTACAGCAAGGGCATTTGAAAACTTTAATGGGCCAGCCTTGCTATCAAATTGGTTTTGTTTACACTTCAAGTGACATCTGGTACGTGAATTTCTACAAGAGATCCGGCAACAGAGTGGCCAAGTTGTTTTGTTCGACGTTTGTGTGGTTCTCTCCTGCATTCAATCGTTTGTAACATAACAGAGTGGTAACACAAAACTACTCGTTACAAATTTGCATATGTGTAATTGTGAATAAAACATTAAAATGTCACTTTGATCAAATTCTCAATAACCATTTTTTACATTTTCGCACATAATAGGTCTTTCCTTGAAAATTGATTTTGAATCTTTGCTTCCGAGAATTTACGGCCGCTCTTAATTTTCTTTGGTCCAAGTCTTGGTGCATAGAAATTGGAGAAATGACGTCATTTTCTCAAAAATACCACACGGGTTGAAAATACACATGAAAATTACTCGATTCTGATTGGCTGAGAGCAGTTCAAGTGTAACACCAGTGCAAAAAGTGTAACACAAGTGCAATTCTGGATTATGATTGGCAGAAAGAAAATTATAAATTTTGTAGGCCGACCTGCTCCCGCACTGCCTCGTAGCTCTGTCGGTAGACCATCGAAAGATCTAATCCGGAGATCGTGGATTCAAACCCCACCGAGGTCAAATTTTCTTTGGCCCATGGGACTCCCAAATTTCCTTTAAGGGGTAATAACCTGAGGAGATTTAGTGTATCGGCAGTATTGCCTACTTCCGGCACCAAACACATTAAGTAATAATAATAATTATTATTATTATTATTATTATTATAATTATTATATAATTATAATTATAATTATAATTATAATTATAATAATGATAATAATTATACAATAATTATAATAATAATAATTATTATTATTATTATTAAACCTGAAGAAGGCTGGTGTTGGCCAGCCGAAATATTGTAACAACGCCTATGTTCACGTTGTCTTGACCAACCTTTGCAGTATATTTTCTATAATGATAATGATAATGATAAGCTGAAATTCAACTCGCCGAAGCGGCTCGTGCAATTTCAGCTTTTTGAAAAACTCACTCGAGCAAATTAATTCCAAATTGAACTCGACTATACTAATAATACACATGAAAAAATTACTCGTTTATGATTGGCTGAGAGCAGTGTAAAACCAGTGCAAATTACACATCGTAATACTGGATTATGATTGACAGAAAGACAATGAGAAATTTTGTAGGCCAATGATATCATGTAAAGCAATGCAAAAAATTTGTACGGAAGCTCTGAAAATTGTTTTCTAGAATGCGAAAGAAAATGGCTTCAAGAAATATCTTCCGGCACTTTTTCCGTCCGAATTTTGAAATGTTTGTATTATTATTAAGTAAATCATACGGTTTTTCTTGTTTAATTTGAAATTAATTTGCACTTGTGAGTTTTTCAAAAAGCTGAAATTCAACTCGCCGAAACGGCTCGTGCAATTTCAGCTTTTTTGAAAAACTCACTTGTGCAAATTAATTCCAAATTAAACTCGAAACCGTGTGATTACCTATACACATTAGTACAGCAATTCGCAACTTTCACTCATTAATTCGTGTAATTTTCGACATTAGTTGTTATTATAATTTCAACCCCCAGCGGCATTTTTGAGAATACGACATATTCTGAAATTCCAGACCGAGGCTTGGCTAAAGGAAAATTAATGGCAGCCGTAAATTCTCGGAAATAAAGGTCCAAAAACCGCGAGTTCTAATGTTTGTAATAGATTGACAATAACATATAGAGATAAATTAATTCTTGATTTACTTCGATCGATGTAAATACATTTTCATCTTTACTTGTCGCGCTGTGATCAATATTCTTTGAATAGCTCATTATGTTAATCTTTATCTTTATTACGAGATTTAATGGCATAAAAAGAAGTGCATACAATAATAAAAATAGTAACAGTATAAGTTATATAAGTTAGAGAAAAGAAAAAGGAAAAAGAAAGCAGATGGAAAGATAAAGAGAATAGAGTGAAATGAAGAAAAAGTGAGAGAGGGGAAAAAAGATAAAGAGAGCCACAAGGATAGTCTACAAAAGAGTTGGAGATCCCATACAAAGCAGACCACCTGAAAAAACCCTCCCAACTCAGAACCATTATAATAAAGATACAAATTTAAATGATAAATCTTATTACTTTATAAATATATAGTTTAATAGGGTATGGGGCTTCATGCTGTCCTTGGCTTACAAGCCAGACTCAGTCAAACTTAGTCATAAGATTAGTGACAAAAACACTGACCTGCGAGTCCGGCTCAGTCATGAGCACAAATATGTGTGACGAATTACAGTATAAAAACTATATTTAAAGAATTAAACTGAACTATTTTTTTTACGTTGTCAATCATATTGACGCTCTTCAAGTCAGTGGCACTTCCTGGAGAATTGATATTGTTTCAATACATCTCCAAAACATCTTTTACTGTTGCTTTATTCGTCATTTTAACAATCACGTCATCTACACCGAGCTAAATTAAACGAAGGTAAATTGGTAGTTGATGTTTGTATCGACATTTCGAGTTACTCTGACCTGGTAGCGTGAGGGAAATCAACTCTCTTTATTTGGTGTCATTTTTATTTACTTCTTATCTCTTGCGTCTTTTGTTTTTATCTATGACGCAGTATTTATTTTTATAACAGGGATTTCTTTTTCTATCCGCAACTTCCTTTTATACCTACAATAGAACTTGTTTTTCTGCGGTCAAACCTACGTGTTTTGAGCCGGGCACAAGGCTTATATCACGGCGCGCGCTGAAGAGACGACGTGAAAAACACAACCATCTGCGTCACATCTCTCTATTCACAAGCTATGATAGACTCTGACGAATTTTGATCAAAGCTAATATAATATATGTTTAAAAAATATCTTATAAGGGATGCAGAGGAGCGAAAGCCTGGGAACGAAGTTGAACAATTTCAGTAGACAGCAGCTGGGCTCGATGTGTGGAAGAAATTAACTCTGGGGAGGAGAAGATGAGAAACAAGGGTAGTTTCACGTACCATTGAAGCTACGAAAAGGAAACCTGGATGGTGTGTGGTACGATCAAAACATGTTTTTTTGCATAATTTGAAATATTGGGCATTAAATTTATCCTTTTTACCCGCCCAGTCAGCCTTTCAATTGGTTCTATAATTTGAGAAAACTAGCATAGTTTCTCCCGTTTTTTTAAACGTAGCACTGCTAACATAATCGCATATTTTCATAATAATCGGAACATTTTTTAATTTTAACAGGTACGTTGATTCCCAAAATCCCAATTATAGGCTGATATTGTTCGATGTTTAGCGAATATTTTTTAGTTCACTGAGCCCGGAAACGGGGGCCTGGGACTAAGGTGTAGCAAAGGGGAAGTTCCAATCGATCTCACTGAGGCAAGTTTACAAAATGGCGTCAGCTATGTCGGCTGATTCGTGTAAAAACTTACAGCTCTCTCAGAGAAATGACGGGCCAGAACAGCCACAATTGCCAGAGACCGTTCTTTGTAGCCAACAAAGGGAACGTGCAGGCTTTCTGGACTTATTTGCCATGCTTTATGAAGAGGACAATTTAAAAAAGTAGCATAATTTGGAAAAACGAGCAAAATTTTAGCATAACTTGGCCCAATTAATTTTAATTTTAGCATAACTTGGCCATTGGCATAATATGCTACTTTTACTAGCACAATATATAAAACCCTATGGGGTATCAACTCTTGTTCATTCTAGGGGTAGGGTACTCGCCTCCCACCAAAGTGGCTCGGGATCGATTCCCGGACCCAGAGTCACAGGCAGGCTGAGCTTGTTGTTGGTTCTTGTCTCTGTTCCGAGGGTTTTTCTCCGGGTTCTCGGGTTTTCCTTCCTCCGCAAAAACTAACACTCCAAATTCCAATTCAATCCTGCATCTGACCATCACGTCATGTTAAAATGCGCGTGACATGTATTATTATCATTATCATCATCATCGTCATCATTATTATTATTATTCTCTACAGTCGTGAAGAAGCGCGAGAAAAGCTGACGAACTTACAATCTTTGTAAGGACCACCATGACGAAAAAGAAGGACCGGATCCTGTTGCTGTAGAAGATCTAATCGGCTAAAAGTTGAACTGGAATGAATAACAGCCCGGCCAAAAATTGGCAAGGCTGATTAAACAGTATGGAAATAAATTTTCTGAGCCGGAAGGAAGTCAGTTAGAAAGGAAAGGACAAAAAGTATACTGTGGATGGCTAAGCTAAAGCAGATTGCTCTAACACCTTCTTTTTAATGTTAACTAGTATCTGAAGAATTGTTTTATATAATTTTTCTTCCCCAAAAATTAACTTGCATAGCGAAACATTGACAAAGACTGTGTTGGTGGCATTGCTTTTATTTAGTAAAATTAAGTACTGAAATACGCGGGATGACCAGTTACAAAAACCAAGTTATAAAAGCCAAGAGCTACCCTTG
>JAHPZR010012164.1:62500-80000 GCA_019787425.1 Platygyra sinensis
TTGCACCCTGATTAACTGAACGCCTGGAAGAGGCTATCAGTTCATCGGCCAAAGCTTCTCTCGTTTTGAAATATGAAGTCGCATGAAAACCAGACTTTTAATTTTACAGCTAAAAAATCAGGTCTGTGAGATATGGGACCCAATAAGACAGACTACATAAAAAATGTTATCCTCGACCCTCGACCCTCGCTCGACATGGGTCACTCAATCTATGTCGATCTTACGTCTACGCACGATGTCCAAGTCCTCAAGCTTGCGATCTCGACGATCTTAAGAATATAATAGAGGGTCTGTAGACAGGGTACTACAGGCCATGATTCTCACACTCTTCCACTGGTAATTATAAACGAAAAGAAAAATGTCGCTATTTGTAGATATTCCAACACAACATAATTTTTGTTCGAAATGCATGACCCTAGTCTTCAAGCCTTCTTCAAGATCAAATTGTCCATCAACGGAGCCAGATTTGAGAGAAATAACTACGGACATATGAGCCGTCTCAAATAAATCATTCGTGTTCTGAAATAAATTTGGCCATTGATATCGTGATTAAATGTTGTTGGCGAACTTTCACAAAAACTAGCTACATGTAAACGTTCGTAAACATTACCTCAGCAAATGGACAAAATCTCATACTGTACAAACGAAGACCGTCCCCTTTTCGGGCTGGTTTTTGAGATCCACTGGAAAAATGACTCATCTTCTTCGGCAAACTAATTCACACACTACACTGAGCTGCAGCTTTAATACGCCAAAGAGAGATTTGCTGCGTCACCCTGACCAATGTGTTTATATTCCTCTGGTCACGCTAATTTGCATTTTTATACGTGCTCCTTCACCGCACAAGCTCATTGCGTGACGTCACGGTTGCTACTTTGGTGTTCCCAAACACAGTGCAAATATTGCCCAAATGTAAAATCCCTCTCCATTTGAAAATGAATTATTTGCCTCCAGGATGACCGTCATGTAATGGCCTCAAAGAAACCCCCGCGAGTAGAAGTTAGGGAGAACGAAATAAAGAGTTCATGTTCTGACAGTTATCTCAAACTTTTATGGCTCCTGGGGTCGTACAGGAGTATTCTTGTGTCGCGTGATTAGCTGAATATGTTTCCCGTGAAACATGAATTTACCGAACTTACTTTTCGTGATCCGTGTCCTAATGGTTTTGTGTGACCCGTGAACAACTTGACTGAAGTATTCACCAATATTCGAAAATCCTTAAGGACTCAAGAAGGCTGTGAGAGAACTACATTTGTAACGTACAGATTTATATGATTCATTGTAATAATTTTAAGATTTAGGATTGTATATTTATTGATATAGTTAGATTGTTAGTTACTAATTGATCATGTGTGTATGCATTTATTTATTTATTTATTTTTTTACTTTTCTCGGCATATTAGCATGTATTTGCTAGGGGCCTAATCAGCCTCATCAACCCGAGTTGAAATAAAGTTACTTACTTACCTTACTTATTCCACTTTGCTGTGGCAAGAGCCTCCTTGCTTGGCGTACACCAATTAGTAAGATGAGACTTAAAATGTAATTAGTTTAAATGTAATTAGTCCGCCTTCTGTAATTAATCTTAGTAAATTGCATTACAATACTGCGGAGATCTTCTAAAAAGCTCATTAGAGATTGCTGGATCTCCTGCCTTATAATGTATTATGTGATTATCAATGTATACGTTTCAATGAAATAAGGCGAAATAATAAAAAATTCTACGTAATTTTGAGGCGCGGGTCCTCCGAATAGTTACAGTCGTCTATCGAGAGTGATTTAGACAGACGATTTGCAATGTGGAGCCTTGACTTAGCCTTTCACGATCTTTCTTTCTTCAAACACTTTCTCTAGTATAAGACCAAGGTATTGAAAAGAGTGTCTTGTTACTTATACTTGCTTATTATCTTGATTCGGGAAAAAGGAGATTTTTATATTCGTGATCTGTGATTCTCGATTTCTCCGTTCCTGAACCAAATACCCTCAGTACAACCCTCATTATTCATCTCGATCAAAGACACGAAAAAATGTTGTTTTTTTTTAAAGTTACGAGAAGAAAATAAAATCCCTTATTTGTGTTGATAATCAAACTGTAAGTTCTGGTAGTTTGTTGCCAAACAATGACTTTTTTGTCTTTCATTTTCCTACTATGTGATTGGTTAGTTTAAAAAGGCTTAAAATCTGATTGGTTGTTTTGTTTTACTGTCCCATTCTCATTCGCTGAGAAAAAGATGCGATTTAGAGCAAAAGATGGCGCGATTCGTGAATAAATCGCACCGCTGAGAGCCGATCACATTGCAAGGATAATCAGTGATTTCAAATGGATTTAATAGAAAATGCATTAAGATTAATACAGTCGAGCCTATTTATAACGGCCCTGTATTATCATCCAGCCTCTATTAAGCGGCCAGTCATTAACTGATCATGAAGTCCCGACTTTTCGCTCATACAAATGCTGTATATGTTAAGCGACCCTTTGAATATAATAACTATGTAACTGAACGTAATAACTATGAAATGACGGAATGAGACGTTTCATTGTGACCTGTAGGTCAAAAATACAGTAATGTATTCCGAAGAAGAGTAGAGAACAATTTATTGGTACCTTTACGCAATGTTACGTATGTTATACCGCTACACTGCGTACATAAAAGAGTTTGGATTGTCCTATTGTTTCCTCGCATGAAGTGTTTTTGTATGATACGTCATTAAAATTGACATTATACGAAGCCCAATGAATATTTTTACTGGTCCTGTTTTAAGTGGTCAGCCTCACCAGTTCCGCAAGTCTCGAGGGTGGCCGTTAGATAAAGCTTCGACTGTGCGAGGGTATTTAGGAGCTCAGAGAAACACGTAGTTTATCCAATAAAAAAAGAACTGGCTTTGGTGTTTAAGGACATCTTTACGGCTAACTGTCCTCACTATGATATACAAATATAAGCCACAATAACCTTTATTTCGGAAAAGATGGCGTTATCTGGGATCGAGAATGCGAACTAGCGGTAGAGCTAGACGGAAACTTATCACGGATACTCAGGCATGGATCCAGTCATCTGGACCGATGAAGCCTGGTCAATGAAAGATTTATTATATGCCACAAAGAACACCTATTCCTTGCGAGACACAGCAGTTAGCCAATCACAGCGCTAGCCTTGAAAGCATGCAGTGCCGATCATATGAATCTGTCTCTGATATGATAGCTTGCAGAAATCAATCAAAACCAGGGTACCTTGAAAGTTAAAACCCACAATTCAATAAAATTTCAAAAAAAGATACCATTTTCTATTGATCTGCGTTTTGCCATATTTTATTTACTTGTAACGTGCTCAGATGTGTTCAGTGGTGTAATTAATTAGCAGGACTCGAAATATCACAACGTGTTTAACGACTATTGTTCACGGCTTTTCCTCAATGCCGACAAGCTGTGATTCGGGATTTCCCGTGGAGTAACCTTGCATAAACTTTTTATGCCACTCCGCTGGGTAGCTGTCGTCCTTGACTGCAGGCAAGTCACTCATGGCTGCGATATAAGCTGAGAGGACTGGGAACTTGGTCAGGTCAAAGTGTATTTTCAGGCGTTCCATCCATGGCCATATCAGGTAGTCTGCCATACTGGGATTCTCGCCTGTGAAATAATCATTTAGTTACTACATATCATCCTGAAATTGTGTGGAGAAGATAGGAGTCTGGGTTAAGTTGCCAGGAAAAAAAGGGGGTGGGGGTAGAGGTTCCCCTGTGAGCAAATTTTTTGTTCTGCTATTTTGGTGGTTTCTACGACATTATAGTAAGCAGTTGCATACGTATGGAAGACTTCTTGGTAAGACTTTTTTGCAATTCAGCTCCAGAACTTCGGAACAAACTACAAGATGATATACGTTCACGTAATAATGCAAGTCTTTTAAACGTAAACTTAAGACTTATATTTTTAAAAATTATGATTTGACGTAGAAAGAAATTTACTATTATTAAAATTATTATTAATAATCATGAGAAATTGTAGCAAACACTGCTAAAGAGTGCTCAATACACGTTTGTGTAGAGCGGTGTATAGAATTAGATGACTAAATGAAAATATTATATTATTATTATTATTATTATTATTATTGTTGTTGTTGTTGTTGTTGTTGTTGTTGTTATCATTACTGTTGCTGTAGTTGTTAGATCAAAGTGATGGTGTACAAATAACCCAATGTGGTTATAAATTCCTTCAAAAAAAATTTGGTATCAAAAGATTCTAACACACTATAGCATATTGGCCACTTCAAATTTCAGTTCTATCAATTCACCCACCCCACCCCACCCCCACCTTGTTAAGTTCATCCTCTGAATATGATGGAAAGATATATATGAGGGAAATATGATGAGAGTTAATAGGACAAATTAGAGGGAGGTTTGTCGTGGTGGGCAGGTCTACAGTATTCATGAGGGAGGGGGGGCATATTTTCCTAGGTTGAAATTTACACCCTCTCTATTTTGCTGTGTCAAGAGATCTGTCACAATTTTTTTTGGTCTTAAAAAATATGCATATTTTTGGGGGGTTTACACACCTCCAAGTGAAAGTTTTGTAGGGATCAGTGGATCAGAAAACTATTCATTCAACCTTTTTTCCAGCAGCATGTGAGTTCTGGAGAAATTGCTGATACGGTATTTCAAGGTATTTATGTCTGGTATTTTTTGGGTAGGAAATTTTGATGCCAGCTATTTT
Organism: Platygyra sinensis; assembly: GCA_019787425.1. Taxonomy (NCBI): domain Eukaryota; kingdom Metazoa; phylum Cnidaria; class Anthozoa; order Scleractinia; family Merulinidae; genus Platygyra; species Platygyra sinensis. The sequence continues at coordinate 67,206 of JAHPZR010012164.1, forward strand.
TTGGGGTGTGAGGCTCATGTATTTTTCCAATCTCGTTCCCAGAGCCTCGTTCCCCTTGACCAGCGGTCGAAAAACGAGAGCTCTGGGAGCATCCATTTTGAAATAACAATGGGAAATAACCGAATTCTGGTTATCCGGTTCACTGCGCAGTCTCAGTCTGCATCTATTTCATGCCATGGCGCATGCCTGAAATGGTTGCTCCCAGAGCTCTCGATTTCCTGCCGCAGGCCAGAAGGATCGTGGGCTCTGGGGACGAGAATGGTATTTTTCAATATAGAGCTCCATGGGACCCCTCGTAATGTATACTGGGCCAATCTATTTTGAGGAACAAGAGAATGAAGTGGTCTCAATTGAAAGCTGTGAACAGAATGGAATTTGGATCATCAGTTTGAAGATAAATGGCTCACCTCCCATGAATGTCTGATTTACATTTTTCAGTTCATTTTCAAATGCCACAAGATGTTTGTCTAGCTCTTCTTTGGCTTCATCTTCACCCTTGAGAGCTTTGTACATTGCAGAACTGAGCTGCAAAAGAGAATGTCAAATTTGCTTGAATTATCATAATTAATAACTGACAACCGACTTAAGAAATAGAACCTAAGAGAAAAGAACAATAAATTTTACCAAAAGCATTTTCGTGCCTGTTGGTTCACAAGTTCACAAGGCCTTATACCATTAGAAAGGGTAAACATCATGGGGATTTTGTTGCATCTAGGCTAATGACTACCGGGCACTGTTTGGGGAAATGAGCCTGTGCTCCTTCTTCAAAAACACTTATTCACATGAAGGGCCTTTGGGAACTGTACCATACAAAAAGTCAGAAAGATGAGTGTACTTTACGTCCAACATGCATACATAAAATGTGTCAATAATTTCAGGATAAAGATATTCTAAATGAAAGGCTACAGAGAAACCAAAGTCTGTTTCATAACAAGCAGATACCTTGTTTCCCAAAACTTCAATCAGTAATCGCTGTTTGTGTTTTTCATAGGGATCTTTTGGAGAGAGTTGTGCCTTCTCTGGATACATGTCCTCCAGGAATTCTAAGAAAAACAGAAACAAAAGAAAAAAATCAAACATATATAGCTGATCACAGAATAGAATTTGGTTCATCTACTTCCTAACTAAGTACTGTTTGCAGCTGCATTTGGATGATTACAAGAATACATTTATTGGAGCTTAGCTTGAGGAAAATTTCTTTCATTTGTGTATGTACACACGCTCATTTGCACATGCTAATGATGCGAAAATCGCGCGCAGTAGGGATGCGCAATGTAATACTGAGGAATCACCTTGACCCTTTGACTGCTGAATGATCACCCCAAAAATGTCATTTTTAACTGTTAAACCAGTTGTTTGGCTGCCATGACACTGAATGAGCTTAAGCTTTTCTGGAAAAGCTATTTTGTACCAAACAGATAGATTTCCTGAAGGTACAAAAATTTGCAACATATCAATTTGGTGCATATATGGATAGAGCTATCCTAACTCTCAATACCATCTGCTTATCAAGAATATCTGGTCCTATGCAGTCAAGGGGTTAAGGGCAAGGTTCATTGTTTCTGCTGTTTGTTCTATTGTTTTCTCAGCCAATCCTGTTAAGTGCCCTTAGAGATGTGTGACACCTCTCTCTTATTTGTGAAGTTAATCCACAAATAAGCTTATGGTTAATAAATGACTAATCGAACAAATTAAAATTGGAATATGACCAAGCTACATGCTTGAAGAAGTACATGACTCAAACCTAAATGGCATTATGAATCTTCCTTGATTTCTTTGATTCGACTTCTAGTACGATTTTAGTTCAATCTCCAACAAGAATATTACTGACTAAAAGGGTTTGGGACCAAGAACTTATAAAACAGTATATCTAGGTGATGGTCACCATTTTAACTCACCACAGCATATTGCAGATTCATAAAGGACCTTTCCATCAGGCATCTCAATCACTGGGACCTTTCCCAAAGGGTTCAGTTCATAAAACCAGTCTGGCCTATCCTTCAAGTTGATGTTAACACAATCGTACTCGATACCTTTGGCCTTAAGCACAAGACGGGCTCTCTGCAAATTGCATTAAGTTTACAAAGCAAGATCATCACAGACAAAGAAAAACACAGACTGGATTATGTTGTAGACTCATCGGAATTTAGAATTTCATGTCGTTCATATTTACGAAACAAACTGGGTGAAGGTCATTGTCAGAAATTCAGATTGAGAGTACTGTACCTGCGCATAAGGACAGAATCTCATGTTGTAGAGACGAATGGTATCCCCTTTTCGAGCTGGTTTTTCGGATCCCTTCGAAAAGTGAGTCATTTTCTTCGTTAAAGCGACAGCTCCTTGCAATGTGAATGTAGCTCGCCAAATTAGAATATTGTGCAGCGTCACTCCCGAACAGCAGGTTGAACAGCGTTTACTTCCGGTAAATTTCCGGTGTGGATAATTGCATCCAGTTTCCGTCACGCTGTTTCCTCGGTCCCTGGGAAACTAACCCACTGTAATCGATATTTGCCTGAGTAAATATTAGCGAGAAAGCTTCCCACACAACGTACAACTGCCACAGTCTTCCAAATGACGCGGAGCCAGATGAGGGCGGAAAGGTGTTCTTTTGCTATAACCTCGTTCCCAGGAGACCGTTTCTCCCCAGCCCCTCCGGCCTCCCCAGCTTTTGTACCTGAGCCAGGGGCCGTGAACTAGCAGTTGCTGGAGCAAATCACTAGATTGTATTTCAACTTCTACCTTCGCAAATTCCTCTAAATGTTGGCTTCTTTTGAATTCTATACAACTATCAACAAAAATCAATTGTCTTTATTATATGGACACCAGTGAAATACCAGAATTTTTCCTTTTACTAAAAAATCATATCTTCATTGCGCGCAGTAACCTGCGATCAGGCGTCCCTTACATTTTTTGTCGCTGCGGGAAGGTACGCCTGATACAATTACTTGTCTATTTGTCTGTTGCTAGTCCAGAATCTGGACTTTTCTCTGATTGGTCAAGAAACAAAAAGGTACTTAGAACTGAGCCATGATTGGTTACCTTAGTGGCGGTGTGATTTCCGTTAAAAATAATCCCGCGTGCTGATGAATTCCATCGTGACGTCTGATGAGGCGAGCGAATAGAGCGAGTTTTTGTCAGCTTTAAATGCGTCTCTTCAGAGTTTTGTTCACAAAACTCTCAATGATGAACAAATAGAATCGCATGCCATGGGAGAGATATTTTGACGGTGCTACCGACGGGATTAGGCAAGAGTGAAAAATATGTATTACCACCGTTTTCGTTGATACGCGACTTTCGAAAACAAAACACCCGCGGAAACCTTTCAAAAATTTCCGTCAATCATACATGTTATCGACAGATCGGATCGAAATCCACCAATCACAGCCCGCTCGCATTACGTAAAGAAGGTCTGAAGGTCACACCAATGGCTGTGATTGGTGGATTTCGATCCGATCTGTCGATAACACACAAGACTTCCGGTAATTCTGCTTGATTACTCGCGCTGACAGATATTTTAATTAGGGGGCGGCAGACAAATAGTCAAGTAATTGTATCAGGCGTACCTTCCCGCCGCGACAAAAAATATAAGGGACGCCTGATCGCAGGTTATGCGCGCAGTGAAGAAACTATTTCTATCTTTCACGTGTGAGGACATTGGTGTCGCCATGGTTACTAAAAAGATCACCATTGCTATGGTTACATAATCCCTTAAAAAGTTCCTAGATGTGTTACTGTATGGTTCTTCCTCGGAAATCTTCGGCTATCGGAAAATTACGGAAACGATTGGCTGACCCTACTAATTTTGGAGAATCTTCCGAAATCTTCGATCGGGAGTTTCGGAAATCTTCGGCAATCGTCAAAAAAGTCGTCATTAGTATGATTATATAATAAACAGAATAATAAATGGCTGCTTGTAGATATGGAATTTTTCCTCTCGTGTTCAACTTGATATCTCAATCGTTCGCTGCGCTCAGTCGTGAGATATCAAGTTGAACACTCGAAGAGAAATTCCATATCTACGCACACCCACGTATTATCCTCCAATTAGCAAATCGTACTTGTACCCCTGAGAAGAGGGGGCTTGGTACGGATGACTGCGCGCATGACCTGCTGTCCAGCCTTTATATTTCCATAATGAAACAAAAGGAGGAATTTGCATAAAAATAGAGTTCAACTCCCAAAAGAATATTTCACTCCTCCAACATGGCCGCCGTTTCTTTGTTTACTCCTCCAACATGGCCCCCGTGACGTCATGTGAACACACTCTATAGCCCTTTTTCACAGTTAATTTTTCTAATTTGCATTACAATGTTATACAACGTGGATGCGAGGCAATAGCCCTTTTCACGGTTAGCTTTCCTCATTTGCATTACAATAAAATCTAGCATGTATGCGAGGCAATTTCGGGCTATTTCGCACTTTTAGCCCGAAATTGCCTCGCATTCACGTTGATTACATTGTAATGCAAATGAGAAAAATTAACCGTGAAAAGGGCAATTTCGGGCTAAAACTACAAAATAGCTAGAAATTGCCTCGCATACTTGCTAGATTTTATTGTAATGCAAATGAGGAAAGCTAACTCACTTGGGAAGAGGCCTGGACTTTGACTGAAAGCAGAAGAAAATGGCCTGGGAAAACTGAGGGGCGAGACGCAGCCATTTTTTTTGCTCTCACTTGCTCGTAGTCTAAAGTTATGACACAAATAAACGAACCGAAATAAATACTTTATTTGTTTGTACAAAAAAATTAGCACGTATATCTTCTCTAGGCAAAAAAACGGTAGACTGATCCCCACGGCGAAAAGAGGAAAAGAAATAAAACAGCAATGAAATTAAAACAAGTAATTTCATTGTTGTTTAAATTTCATTGCTGTTTTAATTCTTTTCCTCTCTTCGCCGTGGGGATCAGTCTCCCGTTTTTTGCATAGTATCTTTTGATTTCAACTGATCCAGGTCTCCAAAGATCCGGCACCCGTTGCATTGGTTTGTCGTTGTCTAGGACAGAAAAATATCAACAAGCTTTGTGATTGTCCATACTGTTTGTGTCTGTCAGAGTAGGCCAGGGGCCGAAGGTATAACTGTTCACGTTTCCATTTCAACATGTATATTCTCCTATTTCGTCTCTTTGTTTAGTGGAAGAATTTAGTTTTTTTGCATTTATAATTATCGTAGCCTGCGCTAAGCGCTAAGAAGTCGGTGTTGTGAAAAGAAATAGGAACAAAGCACTTTTAAGCTATTAAAATAGCGAAAACCTGATCTAACTGCAATAAATTCACTACGATGTTGTTCATTGCTCCATAGTCACATCTTCTTGTTCAAGGGCCTTGATCGCCACTTCTCCACTATGTCCAAGTCTACTCAAGAGTGTCTTAAAGGAGGACCTAAAAATGAGTCAGCAGTAATACCGTTATCATTTCACAGATTGCGAAAACTTTCTAATATTTACTGAAGAATGATTTGCCGTTGTATAAATTTAAGGGCTGTATTTGTTAGATTAGGATCGACTAGTGTCTCATCTAAAGGGGAAATAAAAATAAAATATTCAAGTAAACTAAAGATAACTGCCAGTTAGGTAGGTTTAGTTAGAACGTAAACTATACGCCATATACGTTCTAATTATTTTAAACAAAGAATCTTGTTTTCTTTTATACATACACAGGATGTTTTTAATTCTCTAAAAGAAAGTCGAAAAGAAAGCAACAGAAAGCCAAAACATGTTAAAAACATCCTTCCCCCTCAAAAAAAACAACTTTGAATGGCTCGTCACGCAAAGTTGCGAGACTACTCGACAGAACTCACCTTAACTGCATATCAGTTCCCACTCCCCTCTTTTGCTCGAGTTGTATCACAGCCTGTTTACAGGCGGGAATTAATGCAGTTAAGAGGTCTGGATCGAATGTAGCAAGTGTCTCAAAGGTTTTAAATACCAAACCCTGAAAAGAGAGACATATGGATAATCAGTCTCATGCAAAAATTTTCTTAATTTCCAAGGGAAATAATTATTCCCTGCATGAGTAAATTCTTGCCAAAGTAAAATTAAAATGAAGAGAAAGGTTGAATAGAAATCACCTCTCTAGCTCTGAAGAGATGAAAGGATAAACAAAAGCACACCAATTGTGTACATATTCTTCATGCCGTCTTCAATATATTTTTTATAATATTAGTAGACAGAATTTAAATTTCTTCTTGCTGATCCTTTTGTGTTTTCCTATGCTTACACGCCGTCATTATTTGCGCGTCAAAACGTGATAAGCTTTTACTGCTTTCCATCATTCTTCTCTTGGCGTTACAAGTATCTTACGAGAAACTCAAGAAAGGGGATATGTTTGTACGCCTTGCGTACCTACGCTAGAGAAATTGTTGCTAAACGAAGTGTCATTCAGGCTTGCAAGCAAACTTTATCTGCTGTGCACTTATGTTTGTTCTCGTTATTGTTATCATGATACACTTTTCTTACCTGGTGTAGAGTAATTTTGCTGTACAAAAAGTTTCTTAAGTGAGGCAACAGAATATCTCTGTTGAAACAAAAGCAGAGTCCTCAGTAAAAGTCTTCCTCGGTTTGTTATAAAGCAATGCATTAAATTTCAATTCAAATTGCACCTGGAGTTTAATTCTGGTGTTTTCTTACACGCCCCAAGCATCAAACGCAGGATTTCAGTTGCTACAAGACAAAAGGAAAAATGTACTTAAATAAACACAAGGTATCTAACACAAGATGTTTGTTCTTCCATAGCAATATAAAATAGATAATCATGGTTATGTCTTCTGTTGACGATCTGTAAAAAACGAGAATCCTGGAGACTCATGTTCTGAGTGGTTGACTCACAACGATTAACAAGGTTTAACATTTTACCAACAAAATCTCTAGAAAAACAAATAAAAAATCGGAGAAGCACGAAAAACAGCAAATATTAAACATCAGTTATATATTGTCTCTACCTTGTCTTCTTATCTCAGGTGGTTCATTTCCTTGTGTGAACTGATTACAAGTCAATAAACAAAACGTGATGGACTCCAGCAAAACTGGAGTGTTTCTGTGAAGGGAAAACTCAATACTTAGTGACGTCTTTGACAATGACGTGCGCAATGATTAGTTAAAGCATATTCGACAGTTCGCTTTGTTTGAAGAACGCACCGAAAATAAAATGCAGTTGGAGAGAATTCAGCCAACCGAGTACTCAAGATTAAAAAAAAAAAAAAAAACGACAGATTTTAAACACTGTCTCTTTTACAAATCAGATCAAGCAAGTTCATGGTACAAAAACAGCGCGGGAAATGAGACAGAAAGAATTAAGGTTATAAGGCCAACTGTAAAGAGAGCTATAAGGACAAGAAATAGGTTTGATAATTACCTGGCTGTTTCAGAAGGGCTAAGAGTCCGTTTAAACAGCTGCTCCAAGAAGTACAAAGTCTGCAATAGACAAAAATAACAAACCAAATAATAAGTGCACTGCAATTTTTCACAGTTTCCCTCATATTTACTTTCTCACGCGAAGAGTCCTTTGACGTCCAGCCAACATCACGTGACTACCATAAGTGTTTGAAAACACTCATGGACCTTTGTGATTGGTCTTCAAGCAGTTGTCAGTAACATGACGTGTTTAGTACACTTACCGATGTAAGATTTGTAGGCTGCTGTGGCAAGCATAGAAAAGATTCCTGGATGATCTCTACCGTGAACTGACGAAATTCACTGTCATAAGTAAACGAAGAAAATGTTGTCATAAAGGAACTTTTTTAATTAAAAAGCTGGCAGAAAGTTGCAAACGAGTTTCACGCATACTTTCTTATCCTCAACTAAAGAATCGTTTGCCATACTCTTCTCTAAACTATTGATTCTATTTGCTGCAGAGCAGTGGTAGATTAAACTCCTTGGACACTGAGGACATTTAGCTAATTTACATAGATTTCACTTCACGTCTGAACGAATTGAAGCCACACAAAATTCCAGATTTCCGGACATTATCTTCCATTTTATTTCCAGATTTGAAAAACTTGTAAGAGGACTCTTACAGTTTTTCAAAATTTCCAGAAACGCTGAGAACAACTTGTCGTGGACTTAAAAATGTTAAAAAACAAACAAGCGTGGCTCCCAAGAATTTCCCAGCTTTGCAAGAACGGTCTTTCCTTCCAAACGGCAGGAAGGGGACTGACGAGAAAGAGGTGTTCAGCAACAGCGCTGGAGTTAGGGGTGTACAATGCCAGCCAAAATGGAAGGAAGAAAACACTGGAGAGAAAGTGAAAGTGGACTGGGGTCTGAATCCGTACAAGGTTATTTGCACTTTTACAAACCTGCACTCGAGGACTGGGTTCGATAAACACGATCCTTTGAGAACAACCTGTCATAAAGAAAGAGTGACACAGGAAGTGATCAACTTTATTTCAAGCTGATGCTTTGGAAACAGAGTTACCTTGACGTTCAGGACAGCCGGAGATGCTGCAGATATTGCATTTATCATGTCAAGTTCACAAGTTATTGTGAATTGACTGAATACTCTCGACCAATCAGATTTTTCATAGTGAGTCTGATGTATAACATACGTTACGTGGAAATCGGTGAATGTTATGTGTGTTTTTAAACACTCAACACTACGAGAATACGAATGAATACATGAAACTGATCATATATGTGAACTGCGGAGAACTGAAGATATAAAGATATTTAAAAATTATCCTGCGAAATCGCCCGGAATATCGTCTGATACTTAGCCGACGAGGCCGTAGGCCGAGTCGGCTAAAATCAGACAATATTCCGCCAGATTGAGCAGGATAATTTTTTTATTATTCAACAAATTGATAACAAAATTGATTTCCAAGCTCGTAACATTTTTAAACCTTTCTATTGACATTTTTTCACTTCACTTTTTCTTCCCACGTACGAAGCTACGTTTATCGCCGGATATCTGTTACCTACGGATGACAGATATCGAGAGCATCATGACCATATTTGGATAGTGTTACATTTTGTTGAATAATAAGATAGATTATCGCAGTAATTTGTCATTTGTTAGTTTGCGAAAATCTGAATAACGTCACAGTATAACAAACAATTTACTTACCATAAAAGGATTCTTAGTAGGAACATTGGCCGACTGAGAGGACGTTTGTAACATCTAGGTAAAGCCGGAAAACACAGTAATATCATCTCTTTGTGTAAAGTTAGAATTCAGTTTGATTCAGTACCAGGAGTAAATATGTCAACAAAACTTAGCAAATCAAGCTGTGTTTATTGCTCTTACCTGGTTAAAAAGTCGGAAATACGACAAGAATATTTGTTTTATTTTTCTTCGAATAAATTCATCTCGCTTGAAGTCCAAGCAGGCAAGACCCTGTAGAAACTGGGTACAAACAAGCAATGTTAATTAAGCAGAAACTTCTAGGTTGAAAGACATAGTTTGGCAGTACCAAGGAAACACGGACTTGTTTAAGTTTAACAAAGAGTGCCGTAAGTGTTTTAACAATCCAAGGAGAAAAAACCACAGAAGATCCTGTACATCTATAATTTTAAGAAAACATAATTTATCAACTGGAAGAGAATTCTAAGGGAAGTATTCATAGGTCGCTCATTGAATGACGCTCACTGAACCTAAAATCAAAATAATTACAGAGCGAGTGATAAGATAAGCCATTCAGGACAAAAAGCGAGAGCATACAACTGGCGATAGCAAACGAGGGAAACATGCAACTGGCGGAAAGCGCGCGAAAGTCGCCTGAGCATAGTGTGGGATTTTCACCTGATTGGATGAGCAGTAAACACGTCCGCTCTCATTGGTTAAAATAACCAGTTTTATGAATAACAAGCTTTCAAACCCAGCAAAGGCTCAACCAGCTATTCAAAACTATTTTTCGCATATAAAAATTGCGCCCCAATTTCCTTGTCAAAGTAGCAAGTATTAACTCCATGTAGGGCCCCTGCGGATACCAGCCTCGTTCTAAACGGGCTTCCCTGGTAAAATCAAGTCACTTACTTGATGTAAATGAGCCTTGATACATTGCATGACCAGCGGGGCTACTGGTTTCTTGCTGTTTGGTAATGGAAGGGCGAATTGGTCCACCAAACGAGGAAGCAAACACCTGGGTTGAGTCTGAAATAACGGCAGAGGAGAATAGAATAATGCCCCATGCCATCAAGCTAATCTGGGTTAACACGGTTAGCACGATCAGGAATGTGCTCCCACGTGAATAGAGTGTTAGTCCTACCCCCAGCACCAAATTCACCCATTTATACACCTGGGTGGAGATAGGCATCAGGAGAGTAAGGTGTCTTGCCCAGGAACACTACCCAGTGACTCCAGCCAGAACTCAAACCCAGACGGCTCGACACAGGGCCCAGTGAGCAAAACATAAGGCCACAGTCTCCCTTTAAGGGCGCAAGCTACAGAAGTGACGTCTTGATATATTTACAAGAAAGACACGAGCAGTATCGATGCGATCAATTTACACAAGCTTCTTTTCCTCTAAAACGCGCATGCGCTAACCGTGACCAAGCAGTTTTGAGTACTACCTCAATAGGCTTTTGTTCATTATGCTCTTATTTCCCTGCTAAAATCCTCCACCTTAATGCGACATTTTTTCTAATCAAATGCTCGGTTTTCCCCAAAAAAGTCACTAAAATGCTCTGTTAATGTTCATACTTACGAGTTTTTAAATTTTCATAATTTTAACGTTTCAACACAATCAACAGTTCAGACTGCTAAACAAAATCGTATATTTTGGTATAGCAAGTTAACAACAACTTATGTAAAAGTTTTAATCCACCAGATGATAATTCTCCAAATTTTCTAAATGATCTGTTGTTTTTAGTATAGCAAGTTAACAACAACTTATGTAAAAGTTTGAACACACCAGATGATAATTCTCCAAATTCTCTAAATGATCTGTTGTTCTTTCAGTCATACTTAAGTGAAGAGGTTAAGCTAAGACTTCATTTTCTCCTAAAAAATAACTTTTATCTCTATATTCTGTGGAAAAAAATTTAATTTTCCGGGCAAATGCCACTGAAAACGCTCGAATAATGTTCAATGCGTTTGCCTCAATAAATTCTCAAACAATGCTGGCATAATGTTCAAAAGACTGTACCTCAATGAACGTAAAAGCTCACAACTTTTAAATTAATCGAAGGTATCACACCTAACGACGTACCTTGCTGTAAATAATCTTATAACAATGTTTCGTCAGAAGTCCAGCAACGTGATAAGCCACCCTAACGACAAACAAGTGAAAACAGGAATGAAGACATTCATACACAAGTCACAGCAATTCGCTTTCTCAGTTATTCTCTCATGACAATTGAGTTTTTTTTTTTTTTCATCGTCGCAATAGGTAGATTACGTTGGCAGTCAACGAAGCAAGGCCTGCTGACTTAAAGACAGAGGCTTAACAACGCAGTGTTTGACAAAGATTACATTAAAAATCGCATCTATACCGACCATAGAGTGACAGGGAACATCAGCGCGAGAGCTGATTGGTTTTCTTACCTCAGCAGGTCGGCTGGTCCCGCAATTTTTATCACGTGATCAACATACTTCATGACATCACCAACGTATCTTTGAACCTTCTCACGAAACTGGATTGACTCGTCAAACCTGGTCTGTGGTATGGTAAATAATATAATAAAATCTAGTGTACTTTACTGTCGGTATCAAACTCATGGGGGTGGGTATGGGGATGCCATTTTGCTAAATAATCTACAAAGTATATTGTCTTAGGATTTCTGATTATCAAAGCTTCAGTTACTACGTAAAGAAACGGCAATGTGATAAAATCCTCACTAGCGCAGCGGTTTGTTCAGCAGAATAGCTTCTCTCCTTGTATGGTATGCTGGTCCATGGAACGCTATTTCCTAGCATTTTATCAGGCTTTCTTGACATTAAAGTTTATATTTTTCTTGTATGACTACTTGCTACAAATGCTTACCAGAGAAGCGTGATAGCGGCCGAGCCCAACGATAAAAAGTTGAAGCGATGTTTCGCTACTTTCACCAGTTCCAAATCCAGGCTGAAAGATATGCCAGTGTAAGTCAATTATTAACAATGTGAAAAAAACAAAACAAACAGCAGTGATAAACATATTGAACTTGCGCATTTTTGGATTACGACTAGACATTTCGTAAGTCACTCTAAATACATTTTCAAAAGTGACCGTTAAAATTTAAAACAGCAATTTATATATAAGTGGAGAGGGGTCTGGAACCTAGATTAAGCAAATACTTAAAGATGGGTTATAGCCAATTGCAGAAACGTGAGAGGACTGGGACGAGTTTGTTATATTGACTAGATTGAAAATCTAAACATTTCAACTGAAATGTAACTAAAAGAAATGATACCCAGCCAAGTTTAAGAGTCTTCAGCGGAAAATTGTTCAAATGGGAGCCTCGCAAAAGTTGCAAAATTTCATACAAATCCTTATAATTTTGTGGCTTGTCTACGAAATATACCCAATCTACACAAACTCTTTATTTTAGCATAGTTAGTAGAGGGGAAACTACTAAGTATGATTTTAGGTGATATCTGAAGAACTACCATTTTGCCATTTTCCTCCTCTAAATACTTCTATTCTTGGTAAAGACTCTCAAATTTAGTTGATCTTTCATTTGAATATCTTAGTTTTTCACACAAACGGATAACAACCATACTCTTTGCCAGTTCTCTCACGTTTCTGCAATTGCCTATTGACTAAGTGTGAGGTCAAGATGTCTGAGTATTGGCCAAGTCCATTTTTTGTGTTTATGGCCGAGACAGAGTCGAGGTCCATAACCTCGCAAAAAAAAGAACGAGGCTAATATCCAGTCATCTTG
>JAHPZR010012164.1:85000-90430 GCA_019787425.1 Platygyra sinensis
TGTAATAAGCATAAGTGTAATAAGCATAAGTGTAATAAGCTGTTAATGACTGGCCCCTAGGGAAACAGTCATTAAGTGCTTTGTTATACCTCCCAACTCAAAACTAGGAAAAACGGCTCTTACTTGGTGTAGAAGACACAGCTGACATACAACAATAGAAGACAAAAGGACAAAAGAACGACGAAACAAATGAAGACAATAGGTTTGTGGAGCGGCGTTCTTTTATGAAGTGTACTGTGTCTTCTACACGAAGAAGGAGCCAAAAAACTGCGAAGAAATCGTTTGCTTCACTCCGGCTGGCTCACAAATTTACCAGCACGATTTGATCACGTGCGAGTCGAAAGTTCATGCTGTTGTTACCCGAGGGAGTTAGTGAATTTTGTTTGCCCTAGGGAGTTAGTGAGTTTTGACCCATGACACGTGACGCGTTCTCCTCCAATCGGAAAACGTATTTGAGTTGGGAGGTATAAGAAGGTCTGTTACTGGGTTTACCTGTCGAGTGCAGAGAGAGTAAACGCAGCCAAAGTGTCAGCCAGGTGACTGGACGCTGACTGGATACATACTGCATCACACACTAGAGCTCTCACGTGACTAAACATGTGCTTCCACATAACAGTAACAGCGTCTGACAACAAAAACAGTGAAACGAGGAAACACGTGACCAGCAACTTGCCATACGTGACAGAATTAGCCATCTTCTGCTACGTTTAAGTCCATTACCATCAATGAGATTGAAGGAGGAGCCAGAATTACTACACTCCTAGATGGCATGCTCCTCACATCGCAAGGGCTCGTTTCTCGAAGGTCCCGAAAAGTTTACCCACCCCCGCAAAACCAAAGCAAAGTCTCGAACCTTACGATTACAGAGCTGTTTTATTCACATGTTGTTAATATGAACAGAGGTTCCCTTCATACTGGAAGTTTCAGGCGCATACACTCCGTTTTTTTAGATACAGATGAACTAAAAATGGCTTTACGGGCTTGAAAAGTTTCCGGAGCTATCGAGAAACGGGCTCCTGGTAGCTTTTCCTAGCAGTTACCATGCCGACACATATTCTCCTGGGTGGAGACTGGCACTGTGAGAATACAGTGTCTTACCCTTTCCTGTCTTGAATCACATGAAAACAACGATTATAAGCTCTTTCCATTACAGCAACATGTCCCTGTTTATTTTCAAGTAATGGAGCCTTGCGAAGTTATCTTAATCATGTTAATACCTGAAAATCCCGTCTTTTGCCTGCTGCTTTGCCTAAAATTAACGAAAATTAAGAAATTGAGGGTAAAACCAACGATAGTTGACACGCAGTATCACGGTGCTTTTATGTACTTTTTCCGCTCTGCGCGACGTAGTGCACAGGCGCTCCCTTACAGATTACAACATTTGGCGCGAAAATTTCAAGACGTAACTGAATGAAATACGTGACCTGTTCCCAGACTCTTATGGGTACTTTGCAACCAAAAGAACGTCCTGGGACTAGTCCCTAGCGTCAAAAAAACCTAATACAAGTCAGTGAACAAATGCAAACATTTTCTTTATCACCGTACGTTAATGAAGTGAGTGTGGTCTGCACAAACGTCAGCAAGTATCGAAGCTCGTTGTCACGACATGAACGAAACAGAAACTGAAATCCGTCAACTGAAAAAATAAAAAAATCAACAAAAACAATCTTAAAAGAGTAAAATATGTTATTCAACAGCATCGCACCATGAACGTTTAGATATTAGTATTTTGTGTAACTGTGAGTATATACTTGGGATTTTATTTTCGAGTAAGTAGCCAGGTAAAGACGTTTTGTACCTTGTAATTTAGTTAGTTATTAGTAAGCTAAGAGCCACCGCGTGGAAGTATTACTAATAAGTCATTATTATTATTATCATTATCATTATTAATATCACAGTAATTTCACTATCACTTTCACCATCACAATCACTGTCACTCTAATTGTCATTGCCATTGGCATATTATCTACATAAAATGTTTTCCTAGAAAACTAACTACAGATATGAAACAACATAGGTCTGTACGAACATAAAAGGACAATGGGGGGTACAAAGTGAGAGCTGTTTTTATAACTACCACATTAAAAATGTCAGATCGTGTATGTAAGAACCCTTGTTGCCTGATGTCGCTACGTTTTCGACGATGTTTTGTCAGCTGAATGCTATTACCGTTGTTGTTGTTGTTGCTGCTGTAATTTAATGTTGATAGCTGTGTTAATGTTGTTGTTGTTGTTGGTAGCTGTGTTTATGTTGTTGTTGTTGTTGTTCACTGGTAGCTGTGTTAAAGTTGCTGTTGTTGCTGTTGTTGTTGTTGTTGGTAGCTGTGTTGTTTCGTTTTTCGTGACAAAAAAGGATTCTCAGTCAGGAAGGAAATTAGAGGAAACGCCAACACACCAACAACCTCAGGGTCAAAAAAACCTCTCTATTAAGCAAGCAACAAATTTCATGTTTCCAAATACCAGGTTTGTTACTTACCAAGAAGTTTACTCTCAGACAAGTCCTGTTTGTTTTTGTGATCAAACACATCCTGTGTGCTGTCCAGGTAAAGTGTTATTAACTGCCAGCAATTTTTCTGATGACTTTTGTCTCGCGAGCAAGACTCCGCGTAATCTCTGAAAGGCAAAGAAAACTGAAAACACCGTTTACTTTCCCACATTACGTCATATATTAGCGTACCTATCAAGTCCAGAAGAAAAACAGAGCGTTGTAAAACTACACAACTATGGTTCTATAGTTGGTTAAATTCCGACCCAGGCATTCTCTGCAGTGTGTCTCTCACCTTGCAACAGTTACGAAATTCTGTGACAACCTTTCAGCGACGTATCCAAAATCCACGTTCTTTTCTTTGTAAATAAGCACCAAGGCAAAGAGACCTAACACCATAAAAGCAGTCCGTATGACAAGTGAAAAATGCAATGAGGTGTATGGTAAATAAACAGACGAACTAACAAACTCCCTTCAACCCTTAACGGCTTACTTTTACTCTCAGTATATCAAATGTTGACTTTGAATAAATGAATTAAGTCATAGTTTGATTATGATTATATCTGTCTGGTATAAAATGCAGCTATCTAATTGGTAAAAATATATGACGTTGAAAGAGAAGTGGGCCAGTTACTTCTACCACAATTTGGGATTGATTGATTGATTGATTGATTGATTGATTGATTGATTGATTGATTGATTGATTGATTGATTGATTGATTGATTGATTGATTGATTGATTGATTGATAGGTTCTAAGCTAAGAGCAAATTGGGGACACTGAATTGAAAGCTTAAAATTTGATCTTTAAAAAATAAAAATTAAAACTTTACGTAAAATTTACAAATATTCACTGTACACCTCAAATATTCACTTTACACCTATTGTCACGTGCTCCCGTTAGCTCAGCCAAGCCTCACCTTTCCAGACACACACTTTCTTGTCCTGTTGCATCTTGCTGAAGTCCAGTAAGTCAAGAAAAGAACACATCTTGTTCGCCTGTGGTAGATAACAAATAATAAAGAATTCATTTCTATTAGCTGAACTACTAACATATACAAACAAATCCAGGTATTTACAGACAGATTTGAACTGATTTGCACTGCACCTTATATTCTTGATTATTGTACCAATTGAAACTGGCTTCGAGAAACCGCCAAGTTGTTTTTTTTTTTTGTAACAGGTTATAATTCTGTCAGCGTTTTACCATAGACCGTAGAAGCAGACCCCGGCTATTTCCCTTCGCCAGTCAAGAGAGAAGCGAAGAAAAAATGGCGAGAAAAAAAATGGACATGTTACAGTTGAGGGCGAATTCTTGTCGCTGAACGAACTAAGACAAAGCAGGTATAGCTGGTAATTACCACATCCTCGAGGTCTGCTACACATGAGAGTGTTAGGAACAGACTGATAAACTGATGAAGTCCTGTGCTGTTCAGCTCTTCCATACGTCGCTTATGGAACTTGGAATAGAACCTTACAGAACAAAATGGATATACTGCAGTGAGAAATACGTCACGTTCGACCAATGTGGGAAAGAAAAGGCCAGGAATTGGACAAAAAAAGGAAGTAATGAACGAGACAGCGCAATAAGGAACGAACAAGTGAATGAATGAACAAACGTGCCATGGAGCGAGCAGAGAGAATGTATGCATCTTTTACTAAACGAACAAATAGGAAACTGAGTGAGCATTACCTCTCTAAATCCCCGTCTTGCAATGGTCGAAAGAAAATTTTCCCAAAACCTCACAGCGTTATTTTAGGTTCAGATCCAATCTTACCTTCCTTTGATTTGTTTCCACGCTTGTAATGAACCACTGTGCAGTAGTTTAGTAAGATGAACGGACACAAGCCGCAAGAACAGAGTCATACTTGACTCGTGTTCCGGAATAACCGCACTGAAAAAAAAGCACAAGTAACCATTGGAAGGTGAAACGTGGACAGTACGAAATAAGAAAAACGCGCGGGAAGATTCACCAGAATTTTTTCCTCGCGAGTTTTCCCGCTGGTCACGCGGATCGCCCGATACATGCCAGGATACTCAGAGCTTATTTCTTCCGAGAACTTTAACAAAGCAAAGCAAGGCAGTACGAAAACATGCGGGGAAAAGGTCGCGTGGAACTTACTAGAATTTCTTAGTGTAAAACAAATTACACGGAGGGTTGAGGCTGGAGAGTACGAACGTCTCAGCGAAATACGTTTTACTCTCGCTTCAATGCAAGAAATATCGAACTCACGTTTGCTGTGTTTCCTGGGATCTTTTAAAACACTGTTCCATCCACTGAAGAGAAGAAGAGCTGCAAAGAAGTGCCACACGTGCATTATGTACAAATACGTGGTCGGAGAAATGTTTGTCCTGTGTAAAGGATGTTGTTGTTGTTGTTCTTGTTGTTGTTGCTGTTGTTGGTGTTTTCGTTACAGTGGAGCACGGTAGTGTAACAGGATGTGGGTAAAGAGGGGTTGCGTTTGTAACTACGACAAACAAATACAAAACATTACAACATACCTGACAACAGTAAACCCATGAAGAGATTGACCAGGGACGTGAAATGAATCGTTCTTTATGAGAGAAAAAGAGGGTAAAACATTGATAATTGAACGGAAGTGCATCAACGGCCTAGTAATGTTCATTCTCGAGACTGAAAACCAAACTTGCTCAACTGTTGCGTATACATCTCCAATAATTCGGTTCAGAAGAATTTCGCTACAGCGGTCACGAGGTGAAGTCTTCATATAAATACATGAAAAAAAAAAGACAGCAAGCTACGTCTACATATGAAGTGCCGCACATTGTTTCTGGACATCTTTAGAGGATAAAAAGAAAAGTTCATCGATTATATCAACTTCGCATGCAGTTTATTCTCTAAAATGGTAGGTAACGCCCTCTCTCTGATAGATCAGTTCCTTTACTGACTCTCTCCATTTTAACACAAAACCAACAACTTGAAAA
>JAHPZR010012166.1:0-2500 GCA_019787425.1 Platygyra sinensis
GTTTTGCGACTTTCTGTGCTTCCTTGATGTAGGGAGAGGCTGCAGACTGCCATATGTTGCTTGGAATGATTCGGCAGATTAAAGTGTCTAGCGACCCATTTGGATGCGTTTTTGCCATCTTTCTTACATCACAAAGATGTTCTTGGAATCGGTCGCCTAGTCGTCTACCTGTTTCGCTGAGATATAACTTTTTGCAAAGAGTGCAAGTTATACAGTACATGACATTGGCTGAGGTACAGGTAAAATGATCAGTGATCTTAATAGATCGCTTGGGCCCCAACAATTTCTCAATGTTGCAAATAAAAGGACATGTTTTGCATCGTGCGTGTGCGCATTTAAAAGTACCGGATTGTTCACTCGTTTGGAAAGCACTTCTGACTAAAAAGTTACCAAGATTTTGTTGCGTTTGAATGAAATTAATGGCGATTGCGAAAAGATTCTACCAGTATCAGGATCATTTTGAAGTAATTTAACGTTTTTTTTTAGAATGATGGATTTTACTGCGTGGTTGTGAGGGTGAAATGTGAGAGTGAATGGAATTCTGTTATTACTCTCCTTCTGATACGTTTGTAGTGCTGACTGCCGATCAGTTTGTTGGGCGTGGTGGCCTGCTTGAACAATAGAGGCAGGATAGCCGTGTTTGTCGAAAAAGTTGCACATTTCCTCTGATTTTAAGGAAAAATCAGAGTCCTCTCAACAAAGGTGCGAAGTCTAAGAAACTGAGAATAAGGAATAGAATTCTTGACATGTGATGGATGTGAAGATGAATACAACAAATAACTATGAGAATCTGTGGGTTTGTAGTGTACACTGGTCCATAAACCGTTGCCTTTGACAGAAACTTTGATATCTAGAAATGCTAAAGAAGCATCGGAAATTTCCCAGGTATATTTAAGAGCCAGATGAAACGAACTAACAGCAGTTATAAATTGATTGAGTTCACATCATCAACCCAGTTGATAAAACCAAATTAAGCTTATCTAATACTCCCACCGACGCAGCAACACAGTTTCTTTAGAAACTTACCCTTTCCTGAAATTAAGTTTTCGACGATAAAAAGATTTTCACGTGCACCGAGAGCCAGAAAAAATATCAGTGTCACCAGTGTCTAGGAGCATTATAGGATTAAACTATTTCTAAAGATTTACAAGTACACGAAAAATGGTCATAGACTACAGTAGGACTTCAATTGATCGCAGTCCGGCGGCAAGGCCAGCAATGGCCGAAAGATTTACTTTGGTAATGGCTTACCTTCTCAAGTAGTAGCAGGTTTGCATTTGGCAACTGGTGTCCTTTTTGTATCAGCTTGATGAAGCCATGTTTACTTTTTGTTCTTGGTCACGTAAGCTTAACCCTTTCACCACCAAGGGTCTCCCTTTGACGAGTAAAATCGTCTGGCGTTAGACAGAGTAAAATCTATAAGTGGCCACTGGTGGTGAAAGGGTTAAGGGAGATAGTTTTTTTTAACCCTTTCACCACCAAGGGTCTCCCTTTGACGAGTAAAATCGTCTGGCGTTAGACAGAGTAAAATCTATAAGTGGCCACTGGTGGTGAAAGGGTTAAGAAAGGCAAAGCTCGCACAAAAGTTGAAGCCATCTCGTTTCGGAAGAAACGAGAAAACCTTTGACACAAAATTTGCGCGGGACCTGGGCATTCATTCCCGGGCAGGGCGCATAAATTTTTTTTGGGACCACGTGGGGCGCTTTCCATGTAGAAAAAAAAGTCCGGAAATCTCGGTGTGAATTTCAGGGAATTTCTCTATGGGAAAAAGCATTATCATTTGGCAAGAAAATCCGGAAATTTCGGTTTGAAGTCAATTTTCCGGAAATTCCATTCGGAAATTGTGGAGTACCTTCAGAGGTACTCCGCTTTTTCCGTTCGGAACGGAACGGCAGAAATTTCCTTACCATTTGCAAAACTTTCCAGTCTCCAGTCTCTCATCAGCCGAAAACAATTACGGGAAATCGAATTGCAAAGGGCAAGCGCCATTTCGTTCGGTTGGTTTGGTGATTTTGGAAAAACCCTTACCATTATTCAACGCTCGTCCCAACCGGTTTATTCTGACAAATGGTAAGCACCCAGAATGTCGTTCGAACGCTAAGTTAACGTAAAATGACTTTCAAGGAGCATTCAAACATCTAACAAGCAGTTGCGTCAGATTAACGGAGGGGCGTTTCAGTGAAGATCAAAAAAGCGTGGTACAAAATATCTTGCTGTCATAAATTAGTTGTGATGTGATGCGGTCGCGGTCAATTACGGCCGTGAATACTCGATGAGAGATTTTCGCATGGGTGAACAGTTTTTTGTCGACGTTTTTTGTGTCGACCTCAGTACGTTTTTTAAAACAGAAAAATTTTGGGCTTATTAGCCTTTGGCAAAATCACAGTTAGTAACTATATATGGCAAAATACTCTAATCTGGTAGCTCATGTTGACTCATCCCTATACAATACTTATTAAATGACATTAAAACATCTTCCACATAAATTTCACTCGCAGCA
>JAHPZR010012166.1:7500-24974 GCA_019787425.1 Platygyra sinensis
CTAATGTCTTAGTACACTTATGTCTTTAATTCTGTTACTCGTCCATTCTCACTAGAAAGAAACCGTTATAAATTTAATTTAGATTGCGTTCCTTCCGAGGTAGACTTGGTATGAAGGTGTTTTACAAGACATGAGGACCAAATGAATACCTTAGCTACGTGTTCATTGACACGAGTGACTCCACCCAGCTGACACCAGCTAAACTGTCGACATGGCGTGGTGTTTTCTTGTTTCTCCATTTCCAAATGTTGACATGATTCAACCAATTGAACAATTACCGAATAACTGAAACATGCAATGACTAGAAAATTTAAAATAAACTAATTTCATATTTTTGTCAGCAGTAACACTTCTGTTCAGTTCTGCTGCATTATACTTTCAACCCTCTGCTAAGAATCAACTCCTATTACTTTGCATGAACACAGTTTCTCACAGACACTCATTCTGGTAATGCTTTAAATAAGACATAACGTTAAAGCAGATATCCATTTGTATGAAGTCAGTTATGTAACTTTTATTCATTACTCAGCAACTGACACGTAGTAAATGTAATACATCGTACATGTAAATCACTACAAGTAAGTGTATTTGCATGGCACTAGGAAGTCAAATAATCATTATTAGTATATACAAACTCAGTGATCTTGGTGTTTTAAGCAATCTGATTGGTTCGCTATCTCTGGCTAATGAGCATTATTCATCCCCCACAGAGTGAATAATGCGTAAGCCAAACAAAAACAAAATGGCACGTTTTCCACGCATGAATTGAGAGGTCAATTAAATCGATTTTTAATGGTTTCCTTCTGAAAATATTGTTGAGATCACTTCCTGTGTATATAATGAAACAATTATTCTTCTCAATCTCAGTGAATAGTGGCAGAATATTTACCTCGATTTCAAAGAATAATTGTTAATTAATGTATGTATATTGGAATAATGTATTTATATCAGTCCAATATTATTTCCAACACCAGTTTGTTCATTATGAAGTGGGGATGTCATAATAAGTAGATCTATTGCCATTTTTTATTTGAACTAATGTTAATTATCAAAATTAGAAAGACATGCAGTGTAACAAGAAAATTAGTTCTTACCTCGAGTGATAAAAAGGCATACCCTCCTTGTAAAGAACTAATTAAAAAGCATGTAAGCATTACATTATTGTTTTAATGAGATTATCAATAATCAGAGTCAACTGGGAGATCTGCTGTTGGCCGGCAGGTGACTGTCTTGGGCATGGGTAGTCATTCCTTACATGTATGGGCTTGGTGTGCCTAGCTTTGCTGCTTTGCCTTTGGTTTGCCCCCCTCCCACCCGCCTCTCTGCTCATGGTGAGCCCATGTGTCCATGTAAGTATACTAATTATTCTCCACTGAGAATTCAGTGTGACAGGCACCAGGTGGAGATGACCCAGGGGAGGTTGCCATGGTTACCCCCTTTATTTGCAATTTTGTTCGCATTTGCTTGCTTTTTGCCTGCTTTGCTGTAAATTGGCACCTAACCTCCATTTTGAATATTGCTCATTGACAAGCTAAATTAAACCAGTTTAATTTCTAGCTATTACTTGGCTTCAGAAGTGAGCGACAAAGTCTGGTTTCAAAAATTCAAAGTACATGTACATACATTCAAAATGTATTCAGGGTTCTTATCGTCTCGATAGCAATTAAAGAAAAAATAGGTATTGCTGTGTTGTAATACAGTCAAGGGTTTTATATTGTTACTACAGGAAAGGTACACAACAAGATCTACTAGTAACTTACCCAGGTGTGTCATGGGAGCCCTCCCGTAAAGCCTGAGTAATAAGACTTTCGAATTCCTCATAAGAGGGCACGCCCCTCGGCAACGCTAAGCGCAAGCCACAAGTAGAAGCAGTTAGAAACCGCCTAACACCGGATTGGTAATTTAAAAAATCAATTTCTAGCATTTTATGAAACCCCAAAACTGGAATGTTGTCTGCCCCTGAAATAAAAATTAACAGCTGTCGTAAAAGGCCCTCTTCGTCTGACCGTTGTAGTTTATCGAGGTACTCCTCCCACCACAAAATTGTGGCTTCCTCTCCCTCGCGGGCTTCGTTGCTGGCATTGCTACCGGGCACCGTAAAATTGACATTTATCAAATTTCTGAATGAGGCGACAGTTAATTGGGGTGGTGCATGACAGAACACCTCTCTCAAAACACTCGCATTCTGCTTTATGAGAGGCAGCAGACCTACTGATTGGAGACCTTCAGCAAACTGGTCTAAGCTTGCCTTTGCGCGATATATGACATTATATTTGCATAATAACTGCTTAAGCTGCTCTCTCTCACTGAATAGCCATCTAATCTTACTAATCCCACACTCAAACAGAAAATCAGCTTCTTCAGAGAGAGATTTGTCAGGTCGTTCTCATCCCTTGCTGATGATATCTCTAGAAGTAGAACAAGTAGTATACAAGTAAATAAACAAAGGAAGGAGAAAAAGGAAAAAGTGGGGTATGAAAATGCTGAAATGAATAAATATGAACTGTGAGTTTTTTAATCAGTTAAAAATATCACTTAACCTTTTCTATTTTCATTTTAATGTCGTGGTCCGCTACATCATCAAGCTCTGGTGTGGCTGAAGCCGTTCCGTCAAGAAAGTAATCGTACACGGCGTGTGAAAGGCAGTTAAGACCAGGCCCTCCCTGCTGAAGAGAGATCCCGGTTATAATTCCGGCACAGTAATAGGCGCCCCGTTCTAACAGCAGCGGGTTGTTGCTGAATGTTTTGCGAGAATCAGGTCCCTGTAGTACACCTGAATGTTCGCATAATTCGCCAATGACAAGGCGTAAAAATTCCCGCAATGGTCCTCCCTCATCTTCAGCTTCCTCGCCAATGAAATGGACTTTCAACCGCACATTGCACCTAAAGGTATTTTTCGTAACGGCTCTCAAGGTGTCTTCCCAGATGCGCTTTCTTCTCACTCTTATAATCTGGAAGTCATCCTTGTCACCGACTTTCTCATTTTGAAACCTTTGCAACACGGTTTCCAATGACTCCCTAAAAGTAAGACGTTTAAACAATTAAATATCAAACTGTCCAAAAAAGAAAAGGGAGGTCAATAAACGTTAACTCTGTTTCTTAAGGTCAACAAAATCGTTCTTCCTTAAACACACCCGTCCTAGCAAAAACCTTAAAACTTTTAAGTCACCTAGCCACTAAAACAGAGCTTTGCAAACAATAAATTTCTAGCCCTGAAGTCCCTTTTGGCGCCTCTTTATAACTTTTTACAAACCTTTGGAAGATGGAATTTGCGAATCCTGGGTAACAGTGTTGTCGTAGCAGTATCTATAATCGCTGGGTCGGGGAGAGTGGGGACGGGGACACTCTTACAAACTCTTAGACCCTATGGTTCGGCCCTGGAATCGTTGGTAAAAGAGGAAAGATTACTACAAAGGGCATACCTTTCGTCTTGGTCAGTAGAACGTCTCCTTGTGGACTGGAATATGGCTTGCTGCATTTCTAGATCGTGTTCTTCGGGGTCGATGTCAATCACGTCACAAAATGCACTGTAAGAACTCGGGACCTCGGTCTCAGATGCAGCTGAAGTGCTCGCCAAACGTATTTGGCAAGCAGCGAGTGTCTGAGCTACATACAGATGGAGCCTTTTCTACATTAATGGACGCTGCTTGGTATCCAGAGGGCTCTGGCACATTTTCCGGGATATTTAAGACGACTTCACCAGAAGAATCATGAACCGTCTGTCAATAAAGGAAAATGAAATTATGAAGTCGTCATTTGACTGAAAAAGGCTATTAACTATCCCGGTTAAAAAGTACGGTGGTGCTCGTCGGACTTTTTAGAGGCTAACTGAGGGGTTTTGGTACTTGTAAGGGTTTTTTAGCCTCAATAGATAGTTGGGAATGGGAACCTTCGCGACACGACACGAAATATGACAGAAAATCTTTGATAAACTGATTTCAGCGTTATAGACGTTCGAGCACAAAATTCATGTTGCAACGTCGACACAGGCCACTCAACAAGAGCGTGCACTAAGTATTAAGGAAATATAAGCAAGTATAGGGAATTGTTTTTTGTGTGTTAGCGTGTTCTCTTTTTTCCAGCCGTAGCAATTGTTTGACTCTTAAAGGGCCCTAGTCAGCCACAGCTTTGTTTTTGTTTACATGCAAGAATTTGGCAATTAAATTGCATTCGGAGCCTGTCGAAATGAAGAAAAATCACTGTGAAACTACTCAAGAGAATTAAACATACCTTCAGGAACACAGCTTGCAGTAAAACCGGCAATAAGAATTCGCTTCCCCATGCTATATCAATAATTTCGACGTCATCGAAAATGGCGCCGGGTTGACTAGGACTCTTTAACGTCCAGAGAATGTTTTGATCGGAGCCCACACAACATGCATGATCAAAATGTCAGACAATTTGTATTTTACATATGAAAACGATATGGATTCTTATTTTCATTTGCATCTGATAGAGGAAACAAGTTATTGTAATGTTTCTTTTTTATGGTCTAGTAGTCTGCGTTACCTGGTCAAGGGCTAGATCTTCCCGTTCAGTATCAGTATCGTCCAAAGATAGAGCCGCTAAACAAAAACAAAAAACGTACGCTGATAAGATTGAGAGATGCTTGCGATAAGGCGCTAACTTTGAAGGCTCTAAACGTAGCCGAACACATTGAGTAAAACTTTCAAGGTAACTGATCAACTACAAGAGTAGACTGTTTGTATAGTCCAGTGTAGGGCAAGAGTAGTCCGAAAACACCTGGACTTTAATACTGACACTAAAACTTTAAAGCAGAAAAAAAACAACGGAGTATGATTACCTTCGTAATCTCTTTTCCTGCACAAGTACAGATTGACCCGATTGTACGGCTTCCCGATGGATTCTCTGTACTTTTCGACAGAGAAGCACTCTTTTGTGCCAGGGATGTAAAGAACAGCATCAAAATCGGGATATAAGAGAATCCACTCCGTGTTCAATTCTGCCGACTCTGCACGCAAACTCTTGTTGTGTGCCATGTGCTTTTCTACAGCTAGTCTCTTAACTGTAACATCCGTAGCAGCCTTGCGCACAGAAATTGGTAATAAGGAAGCTCTTTTAATCTTCAATTCGGTGTGCTCGCTGTTGATGTGCGCAAGTCCAACATTAATCTGCAAGTGAAATGTACAGACGCAACTCAGAGAGTTTACTCGACATGTTTATTATGTCTGCTATACTGCGAGTTAGCGAAAACCGCGGACCTCGTTGGGCAGAAAAGACCGATTGTTTTTCTTTTGTTCCGACCAGATCCCTGAAGGCCTCAGCGGAAAAATTCAGAAAAGAAAAATCAAAAAATAAAAATTGAAAAGCAAAACTACAAACATCCAATGCTTGTCCGTTTCAATTAAATTTATTGACAATGTAAATCGTTTAAAGACATGTTGATATGTCAAGCAAACATACCTTTCTCAAACACTGAATACCTTACAATATTGAACTAAGATATTACACTGATCGGTATTTGTACCCGGCACACCCACCTTCACTGTTTCATCTGACTTCTTTTTGCTTTTAGGTGTGAAGTGTGCAGACCGTTCCTTTCGTTTGGCTTTTTGAGCTACCTGGAACTGTACATCCAGTGATTTTGCTCCGGAACTGGATGCCGCGGACGAAAAGCTTTTGTTACCCTGGGAACGGCTCGCCATAAACTCCTCGAATGAAAGAGGCTTTTCCACAGAAGCTGTGGCTACCTCTGTACCACATTCCCCGCAAAACTTGGCATCCGCGCGAAGTGCAGTACCGCAACTTTGACAAAACATAGTTTACGATATAAAGGCTGAGAACAGACAAAAACAACAACAAAATATTAAACGGCAAAAACGCTGTATATTAAGAAATGCTTCACATTCATGGGATGTATAATTATGATTTCACCGTATCTATAATTTCAGGTAGGTAAAAAACGAACGAAAAAAGGAAAGAACCTAAGCCTAAGGAAAAAGCAATAAAAAAAGATAAGTGAAATGGGGACTTTGATAAAGTGAAATAAATGAAGTAGCGTTATCGAGTCGAATTCCTCAGAAAAAAAAAATTCCCATGACCTTCCCGCAGAATACCGGTTGGACCCTCGTACGACTGAGTCACGTGTCACAAACAACAACCTGTAATTTACAACCTAATTCCTCGCCATGAGTTCTCCATCATTGTTGCCTAGTGGTTAGAGTGTCCAACCGGTATTCTGGAAGGTCATCGGTTCACCTCCCGTTGGGGAACTCAGAAAATTAATTTCAGTGTATATTCGACTTGAGAAGGCTTCTTAATTTAATTAAAAGCATTAACAGATTAGATGATGAAACAATAAGGTTTTTATATCTCGAGCTCTGCCTTTTCGCAAATGCAGAACTCAAAATTAACGGGACGTAAGAAATTAAAAAGCAGTATTCGTTTTCGTTTCTGGGGTCTAGATAAATTTTCTTCATGCGTGATCAAACAAAGTCCACAAAAGATAAAATCTAGAAAATGTAATCTAAGTAAGGGTGCGCTGAAATATGAAAATATCAAAAAATGAAAAGCACGCACTGTTTAGATCCAAATCATACGAATTTCAGAGTAAATGTCAGTAAGGATCAAAGAAATGGCGGACACTATATTATTTGCACAAGGTGTTTCACACACTAAAACTTTGTGTTGTTTGATCTTTGCTTGTAACGAAAAAAATTCTATATCCTGACAGGTGAAACCAACATATGACTGAAATGCCCGGGGGAGGGTACTCCCATATATGGGAAGTATAGGTACCTGTGGCGGAATAGGGTATAGTTTTCGAGGTTCTCGGTTCTTAAAAAGGTATTTTTTTGACATTTTGGTAACTGTGTTCCTGGTGTGGTCCTTAGATAGGGTAGCCAAATTGTATTATCTAATACTGGAGTGTGAAAATGGTCGCCTAAAAGAATGTTTGGGCCTTAAAAAGGGTTGCATTCTTAGACCTTAAATAGGGTTAGGGTTCAAGAACCCTAGCGGCACACGCTTATCCAAATTTAGAGGGAGTACCTCCCCCGGAATGAAATGCCCAGGAGATTTGCGACAGAAGCCCAAGATACAAACAAAACATAACTTGATGCTACGGTAGCCACCAAATATCTTGTGCGAACATCTTGATTTGACTCTCAACTATTCGGTTTTATGTTTTGGAATAGCATTTGTTTATAGGTGCAACAGATTTACTACAGTATGACGGTTAAGCTTATTAGTTTCTGAAAAAACAAACTGTACGAGAACCGTTTCTCTGCGAGACTAAAACGTAAACAGTTAAACTTTCATTAACAGCTAGTCTATGGTAGCTTAATTGCTACTCTAAATTAAAATGTATTTTAAAAAGTTGAGTTTACTTACCAGGCGGTGTGCGCTTTGAAAAGGTCAAAGTGATAACTGCATGTAGCTGACGCGAGTAAAGGAGGCTGGGAAATTGTTCTCTTGTTCCCAGACTCTCATATTCCTCTTTAACACATTTTTATGTACATGTTATAGTGTTTCGAGTTTTGTTTAAGCCGTGTAGGTTTTGTGTTTTTGTTCTGTCTTTTGTGTTAATTTTGTGTCAAGTTTTGGGTTTTGTTTTTTGTTTTGAATATTGTGTTAGTGTTGTGAGTTTTGTGTTTCTGTTTTGGCTTTTGTGCTACTGTTGTAATTTTGGATTTCTGTTTTGCCTTTTGCGTTAGTGTTGTGAGATTTGTGTTTCTGTTTTGCCTTTTGCGTTAGTGTTGTGGGATTTGTGTTTCTGTTTTGCCTTTTGTGTTAGTGTTGTTGGTTCTGTGTGAAGTTTTGGCTTTTGTGTTTGTGTTGTGGGTTCTGTGTTTCTGTTTTCACTTTTGTTTTAGTGTTGTAGGATTTGTGTTTCTGTTTTCAATTTTGTTTTAGTGTTGTGGGATTTGTGTTTCTGTTTTCAATTTTGTTTTAGTGTTGTAGGATTTGTGTTTCTGTTTTCAATTTTGTGTTTGTGTTGTGGGTTTTGCGTTTCTGTTTTGTTCTTATCGGCCACCGTACTCATGTCTCTTCATGTCACAACAAATCAATCTCGTTCCCAGGGTCTTCGTTCCCTTTGACCAGCGGTTGTTTTCCGACCGCTGGTCTTCTTTCCGAGGGACTTTCCGAGGCCTATTGCCGGATTTCATACGTTGGGGGCCCGAGTATGAGTCCGTGTATTATGGGATTAACAACACAAGACCCATATATTCTGAAAGAGCACATCAAGCTTTACAAAATCTTTAAGTTTCATGTTAATTGGGCCAATATTGAACAAGATACAGCCATTCAAAAACTTAAAAATTTAGTAACAAATGTATGGATTGCCGGACACTTGTCCGGAAATCCATACATTTCTTTGCAAATTTTGAAGTTTTTGAATTGCCGTATCTTGTTCAATATTGGCCCAATTAACACGAAACTTAAGGATTTTGTAAAGCTCGATGTGCTCTTTCAGAATATATGGGTCTTGTGTTGTTAATCCCATAATACACGGACTCATACCCAGGCCCCCAACGTATGAAATCCGGCAATAATACCATATAATAGGCCTTTTGCAACAAACAATCACATGATACAAAATCCGCCATGCTGGAGGGCAAGCTCATTATTATTCCCGCAGTGTGACATTAAAACAAAGGCCAGTCACGCTTGACTGGTTGAGGTCTCTTTGAGTTAACAACAAAACGAAACAAAAAAAAAACTGTAGGAACCTTCCTCAGACATTACGGTTGACAAATAGGGAACTGCATTGAAACGCACGCAGCAGCCGAACGCCATTTTACGTGTAAAACACGAAGTGACAAAATGGCGAAATGGTGAAATGGCCAAATGGTACTTAACACTAAGAGCCAAAGTTGCCGAGTTTATTCTGTAGAGAGGAACATCTACAACAAATTAAATCTCTGGGGTGTATGTAAAACGCGGAATCCACGCGGAACTCACCCGGAACCTGCCGGAACTACCCGGAACCATCCGGAACCTAACCGGGTGGTTCCGGTAGGTTCCGGGTGGGTACCTTGTTTTTACACCCAAATCTCTGGGTAATTTGGATTCCAGTCCCTCTCTGTTAACAGGGCGCGGTTTGAGACGCCTTGGATATTCTTGAACAAAATGGCGGCGTTTAGGGAAACGAATTTTTTTATCTTGTATTTTCCATCGAACAGCGATTATGACATTATGCTTTGAACTCCAGCAATCAAATGAAATGGATTGTAAAAAACGAACCCACTGAAGTTTACACACGATATTTGGCAAACATGTTTGCACAGAAACGGAGCGACGCTGGTTAATTGTTGGATGTCTATATCAAATAGATACAAGGTAAGCTTTGTAGTACAGTGCAGATATGCAACTTGGCAAGTAAAAAATAAAAAAGAATCCTGGTTTGACGAGACCTTTCATTAATACGTTCAATCATTTTATTAGAACGGTTATATCTTATAACTTTGGCTCTTATCGTTAGTAGCATTTCGCCATTTCATGTTTTAAACACGCCCTCACCTATTTTAGTGTATTTACACTGTCTGTGTTCCTTTTGCAGGAGCTGAACAAGTTTATGAGCAGTCGGACTGTTCAGTTCTACGGAAATTGTGTTACTTTTGGCTGTCTACTATGAAAAAGAAAAAGTGAATTCAAAATCCATTTAGCGCTTCCAGAATGTCCAAGTGCTGTTCTTCTGGAAGGGAAAACAACTTCTTGCCTTGTGTGGTTTGGATTGTCTCCAACTCAGAACAGATAAATCGGGCAGTGGCGGCGTAAACTATTGCTAGTTTGGTGGTAACAAGCTGAAAAACATGCTGTCCAGCAGTTTCTTTGACATAAAAATGTCCCCTCAAAATTTCTACGCCCGCATTGTACTTCGCACCCCAATCATCCGTAGTAGACTTGGAAAGAACTTCGGCCCCATTTCCTAAAACTTTCAAAAGGTAATAAT
This sequence comes from Platygyra sinensis, assembly GCA_019787425.1. Taxonomy (NCBI): domain Eukaryota; kingdom Metazoa; phylum Cnidaria; class Anthozoa; order Scleractinia; family Merulinidae; genus Platygyra; species Platygyra sinensis. The sequence goes on from JAHPZR010012166.1 coordinate 17,417, forward strand.
CCTCATGAACATCCCCTGAAGCGATTGCCACAATAGAGTTAGAGGAAATCAAATCCACAATCCTCTCCCGCTGCTCATTCAATAGTTTCGATATTTTGCTCATTTGTGAATAAAAGGTAATGAAAAAAGCTGATGTGAAAAAATTGTCATTATTTCTTCTAGTTTTGATACGACGCAGCCCTCAAGAAACGCCAAATTTCGGTCTTCAAATCTCTCTGTGAAGGAGACCGATTGGCCTTAACGAGATCGAGCCTGTAGTGAAGCAAAAATAAATCATCTGCCAAGAAGAAAAACATTTTTGTTACTTGCGTACCGAACCCTTTTAGTGTATAAAGTATAAAGGGAAACTTTTTTCTGACGTGAAATGACCCGGACCACTGTTAGCGGGACTGCCTCTTAAAACAAACGGAAACTGTAGCACACACTTATTTCATATATGCTACGATCAATTCCTTTTCATCCAAACAGGAATTTAAACTTAAGTTTTAGCAGTTTCACATGTCCAGCGATCGACTAGCCTGCAAATGCAGATGTATTTCCGGCTGTCACTGGTGCCGCCAGCGGAGACAAGCGACAGCCAGAAATAGTTCGCAGGCTAGTGATCAACGCCTTTTCGATAATGTCAACACTCTAGACTTAATGCGTACTAGTACAGAATTTATAAGTGAAATTTCTGCTCCTACAATTCCCACATCTTTCAAATTTCATCTTCTCGATTTTCTGGCAAACTTGGGCGAGGTAGATGTGTATCATGTGTGTATGTGTATGTGCTTCATTGTCTCAATCCCTTGTCAAGCCTCGCCATCGATTCGTCATGATGCATGAAGTTGATACATACAAGGACAGATTTTAAGTTACACACCACAGTTTGACACTACTTTAAGAAATAGAGGTTATAATGTAAGACTTGGAATGCACAGATAGATCAATGACTATGTAAAATATTTCACTATCAACAGAATGTGCTGCAGCATTACTATCTTTTAGATACCCTAGTCGATGAGTTTAATTATCATTTTATCATTTCAAGTCGATCAATTTGCATCATTCTAGTTTTGGGTCATTTTACTATTCCTATCTGTGATCATGCCTTCCTCTCTTCCTACATATCTTTCAAAAAATGATGCCCAATCACAGGCTTGGTGGTTCCTTCTTTTGGTGACATTGTTTTTCAAAAGTTGTATAGAAATTTTTAGCTGGCTACACCAATTGTTTTTGTTTGGCAGGTACTTAAAATCTTTGACCAAGATTTTCTCCCTCAAAGATGTGGAAGTGGAGAAGCAGTGACCTTCTATGTGAGCTCTCTGGATGAGCATTTAAGGGACAGCAGATGTGAGGAGACCAAAGCACCGACATATCTTTCCTTAAGATTTTTTTTATTGAGGGACAGGAAATTGGATGTGTTGGGTGTCAGGTGCTCTTTTTGAAATCACTCAACCAAGGTTTCTGCTGCACATAATTATATAAAGGAAATGGTTCAATGCAGAAGATATGCATGCTCTGGATGTGTGAGCATTTTTATTAGTTATATAATACAACGATTAACATCTGTTTTTGAAGGGTCAAAAATTTAGCACGTTTTACTTTTAAACCCTGAACAGTTATGTCTGGTTACATTTCACTTTTGACTAATGAAACGTTTGCGGTCAGGTCACGAAATTGACAATATTTTGGTGCCATGCCATTATGTTTTGTTCACAATCTGTTCATGTCTTCTAGATTGGAAAACCTACCTCGACAGAAGTCTGCATGGTAAAAATATTGTAATCCATACGAGAAAAGGTAACAAGTTGCTAAGAATTGTTGACTAGGAGTTGCGTTAGATCAAGATTTAATGTGGCTGAACACAGTTTTCATGCATGCTTTTGCTGATGCAATTCAGCGTGTGCGCACAAGGATTGCAAACAATAAACATGTCATCAATAGAGCGATCATTTTATTCACCCAACACATGCATTATCTGTGCTATTTTTCTCTATCACTGAATGCAGTATATTGATGGCTTTAATCTTTTGTTACAAAGATATGTTAGAAAAGGAACTGATGCAAAGAACCCAGCAATTCTCAGCTTTTCTTTGTTACCAAAAGAACCCATTAAAATCCAGCACATGTGCAGAGTTGCTCGAGAATTTGAGACCCTTTGCTGTTGCCTAAACTTGCCAATCTGTAATGATCCAGTCATTATAATTTCAAGCAATTTTGCAACAAACAGTTCAAAACCACATATCTATCATGGAAAATCTGAATTTTGATACAGGGAACTTTTAGTAATACAAAACATGCAGTAAAAAAAATTAGGGCAAATTACGAAAATCGTCTATGTCAAAATTTCATTAGAAAAGTGTTGATTTGTAGTTAGACTTGCCACAACAACAACAAGATTTATTTGAACTGTAACATTAACTAAATAACTAATTGAACAAGAAATAAATTAAAAATACATACAGTTGCTGGTCACCCAAAATAACTAAAGAGCTAAACTAGTTGGGTGACCACCATTTATTAATTGAAAATAGGTATAAGGTCAGAAAGAGGCATTTTACATTTTACTTTTTACAGACTTAATTAGATTACAAGTATACAATAATAAAATTTTGCAAGAAATGGTTCAAAACCACATATCTATCATGGAAAATCTGAATTTTGATACAGGGAAACAAGTCAACAAGTCAACTGCGAAAATGTGAAAGCAAGCAATTGTCATGACGAAAGCAACCACCTAATTATCTACCTAGCAGAAACAGGCTTTGACAAAGTGTACTTCATAGTGGGCAAATGATGAAAAAAAATTAATGACTGGAGTTTTTTAAAAGAAACGAACTCCATTTTGTAAGACTTGCTTTCAACACACCTTAGACAAAATCCTACAGTCATATTCTAGTCTAGCAGAGTCGCAAGCAGTTTAAGGCCTGGGTCCAGAATGTAAAGTAGAAATATAGTTGGACAGGTATATCTCTTGTTGTATTTGTTTTGCCAAGCTGAACTTTTCCCTGATGATAAAACTCGACGTCCCGCGTTGCCTTAACATATCACCTTGACCATGTGATATGTCACATGATCCTTTTGTTAAATTTTGGTAAATTGGCAAATTGGTGGTGAATTTTCGATCTATTGATTAATAAATGAGCGTTTTAAAGCAAATTGAAATTATCTAATTGAAATTACTTTTCTCTTTGTAAAACATAAAACTAGCATGCCAGCTTATTACAAATATTTTTCTTTCTCGTGACATCATGTGGTAGTGACCATCTCGAAAGCATTTGCTACTATGGTCACTACGCACCTCTCCTTTTTTTCTCCAATATATAAAACTATGTTCTCTTTATTTTCTCCTTTCTATTTTATTTTAGCTGTATTAATGATATAAATAGTGCAAAAAATAAAGAATCTTGAATCTTGAATCTTGAATCTACATTCCTACATTTGGAATGATCTTCCTTGATTTCGTGTTTAAAAGATATAAATGATCAAAGGGTATATTTCATTGGAAAAGACAACCTTATACCCTTTAAAATTTTTCTGTGAAAAGAGGGACAGTCATTCCAAACGTGAGAGGATGAAAATGATTGACCTACATCTAAAACGCTTTATTCCGGGATGATATTACTAAAACCCGCCACCAATTTTTCAAAAAAATGGCTATTTTCCGCTAAATGTCACGTGACATGTCACATGACCTCTCAGAAGTACCAATTGTACTTTAAAATGTTCAGGACGTTAAAACCTAACTGTGTGGTAAATCTGGTTCCACTGCCATTTATACTTTCAAAAGATATAACTAATAAACTCTTTTTACCATTTAAAGCCTTTGACCTAGGTCTTAAATTACTCGAGGTGAAAGCACACTTGGGAGTTTACTGGAACTCTTTGCAAATTTTAGTCTGTCATTTTTATGTTGCTAATTTCCATTATATGAAACCCGGTTTAACTGAATATGTTTAGTTGGTGCGAATGGGGCAACAGTAAAATTGCTGAATGGCATGAAACGCACAGGCATTTTTCTTACACTCGACAACCCATCATGGACGGCTTTTCTTTTCTTTTCTTTCCCGTTTATTACTGATTATTTTTAGTTCGTAATCGAAGTCTGCTTCGCTCAGCCAAGAAAACCAACAACTGAAACAAGCAAAGCAAAACACAGTCGAGCCAGCCCGTTGCCGAGCTCATACAAAGAGACTTAATAACATTCCTTGTGTGTCGGAAGATTCGCCTATTTATCGATGCCGTCATAAACTTTTCAAGGTCTCTGTGTAAAGTGAAGTTTGAGCGTGTAGCGTTTTCAAAAAGCGAATATCAGCGACTGCCAGCTGTTCGAGCCCGGTGATACAAGCATTGCTTTTAGAAAATTAGTGTGGTGGTCTTGTTAACTTCCTGGCGCAAGCGATAAAAGCGCTGCGTCATGAACATAAATACTTTCAGTGTCGTCCGACCATTTGGACACAACATCAGGCGCCCTTTTTCCTGTTAATTTTTCTTTCTTTTGGAACCAAAACATTAAAATATGCCATACTATCGATACAGCTAGTGCCAAAATAAACCGTTAAGTTCACATCGAAATACACCGATTAATGAACTTCCATGTGTATCGAAAGATTCACCCGAGTATCTATGCCGTTGTCCAATAAACTTTCCAAGGCCTTTTTTTAAAGCAAAGTTTGAGCAATTAGCATGTAGTGTTTTGCAAAAGTGAATTCAATGAAATTAAATTAGCGACTGCTAGTGTTCCGAGGCGATACAAGTGTTATGTTAAAAAATTTTAAACCCTTTGATCATGTTCGAATAAACTAACGTTTTTGTCGAGAGGCCTGTTAGGACACAACATCAGACCCTTTTAGGATAATGTTGAAGCTGAGATTGAATAATCAGTGTCAAACCATCTCTCACTATGTTAGCTCCTGATTACCACTGCTCATGAATTTTCTGCTGGTATTCCAGTAATTAGTAATGCTCAAATACTTTCACTTCTACTGTTGCATGCGCTCGCTTGTTCTTATTATGCATAAATTGTGATTGGCTAGTCTCTGGTATTTATATCTTCTGTCACCGTTGAATATTCACTCACGCTAGCGGTCCACGCATAATATACTTCAGTATATATCCCACCCTCCCACCCAGCTTACTGCAGTTGTTGTTTTCGATTACAGGCCGTAGGGATGCTTATTACGAAAGCTTCCGATGTTTCAAATGTGGAAAATACGGTCACTGGGCCAAAGATTGTCGATCTGCCTTCTGGCAAGGATCTAGAGGCCACAGTTATCAATCCTACTATAATCACAACTCCTTTACCGGACCTTCATACAACAAGCCAGCAGGAGGATTTCAGTCAAGCCAACCAGGTATCAAGTATTGAGGAAGACTTAGCGAAGGTACTAGAAATTGTAGAAAAATTTGAAGTGGAAAGTGATCTACCTTTAAGCATGAAGGGTAATATGAGACATAACTTCAAGTTTTGGAAATCTATTGGCGCCCCTTACTATATATTATCGTTAATTGAAAATGGTTACAAACTACCTTTTGCTAGTTTGCCCGAGCCCGTAAAGTTAAGAAATAATAAGTCTGCTAGACTCCATGCCGAATTTGTGGACCAAGCTATCCATGAGCTTGTTCTTTCCGGTCGTAGCTGCGTAGTTGCTCAAAAACCCCTGGTGGTTAACCCTTTGTCTGTGTCAATACAGCCATGCGGTAAAAAGAGGCTAATTTTGGACTTACGCCACGTAAATAAGTGTTTAGTTAAACAAAGGGTGAAATACGAACATTGGAAGGTTGCTCTTGCTTACTTTACAAAGGGTTCATACATGTTTTCCTTCGATTTGAAAAGCGGGTATCACCATGTAGAAATTTCACAAGAATACCAAACTTACCTTGGATTCTCATGGATGGCACCGGATTCTGGGGATAGAATATTTTATGTATTTACCGTTCTTCCTTTTGGTTTATCCGCTGCCCCTTATGTCTTTACAAAGCTCTTGAAGCCCTTGGAAAAACACTGGAGATTACAAGGTATTTGTATAGCCATTTTTCTAGATGACGGTTGGGGCACAGTCCAAGATAAACAAGACTGTTACACTACTGCCCAAGCTGCTAGAAACGACTTGGGTAGTGCAGGGTTTATAGTTAACGACGAAAAGTCGGTGTGGGAACCCACACAGGTTCTAAACTGGTTAGGCATTACTTGGAATTCGATCTTGGGCACTTTAAAAATTGTGGATAGAAGGATTACAAAGATTTTGAACACCATTGACCATATTATCAACAAAATATTTTTGGTTTCGGCTAGAGGTTTGGCTTCTTTTACGGGTCAAATTATTTCAACTGGTCCTGTGGTTGGTAATATTGGTAGAATTATGACAAGGCATTGCGTCATGTCCACACTGTTTAGTGACGGTTGGGATACCTAGTTTAATCTCGACGAATACTGTCTGGAAGAATTATATTTTTGGAAACAAATCTTGTCAATATTAACAATAGATATTGTTTTACATATACATGTCCTAGTTCATTTGTGTATTCTGATGCCAGCGCTACTGGTTGTGGTTCTGTTATTGGCTTCAATAACGAGTACGTGTGCCATAGAATGTGGACGGATTCTGAGAGCCTACAGAGCTCCACCTGGAGGGAGCTTTGTGCGATTGAATTTTCTTTGCAATCTTTTGCTCCTGTCCTTAAAGAATCGCATGTCAAATGGTTTACTGATAATCAAGCGGCTGCCAGAATTGTCGAAGTTGGTAGTATGAAATTAGAATTGCACAGAATGGCGAGAATAATTTTTGATATCTGTGTTCAGTCAGGGATTTACCTAGACATTCAGTGGATTCCCCGCACTTTAAATCAACAGGCTGATTACATTAGTCCTTTGATAGACGTCGATGATTGGCAGACTACCAATGATTTGTTTTTGTCCCTGAATGATCGCTGGGAGCCGCATTCTGTGGATTGTCTCGCTAATTATTATAATCATAAGCTACCCAAATTCTTTTCTAGGTTTTGGAATCCTAACACTGCGGGCGTCGACTTCTTTATTCAACCACTGAGAGGAGAAAACTGTTGGGTGGCGCCGCCTGTTTCAATTGTACCTAGAGTTCTTCATTATATGAAGTCCCAAAACGCTGTGGGTACTGTTATTCTACCCTTTTGGCCTTCGGCTCATTATTGGCCTCTACTGACGAATAAGTATCTCAAGTATATATCTGCATATAGCATGCATATTGGGAACCAGTCCCTAGCACATGGTAGGAATCTCAATTCCCTTTTAGGATCTAAGCGCTTTAAGGGTCATGTCATTGCTCTTAGAATGGAATTTTTGGACTAGACTAGCCTATTGTTTGTAACGTCTGGGGGTGGCGGTACTCTTGCGGCGGCGTATGTGCTATGATTGCTTTTCAGTGTTTGCTTGGGCTTTTGGCTATTTACGGTGACTGCACCAGTGACGTAATGCATTTTCGTGGCACTGGCCGCTTTAAATCAAGGGTGACTGCACCCGTTTGGAATGTATGAAGGATAACCAGTTCCGACTTTGAAGGCACTGGCCTTATTGGAAGATAGAATTATTGGTACAGCC
>JAHPZR010012167.1:0-34843 GCA_019787425.1 Platygyra sinensis
TACCGTACGTGTCAAATTCAAACAATTCTCCTGGGCTTCTAATATTACTCTGGCGGGTGATCTTCCGAGATAATCCACCTACTTCAAATCTTATTGAAAGCACTGTTTATCTCCTACCCCACCCTCCCTTCCTTGGGATCAAGGCCTTGTAAAAGTCATGATGAGGATGCATTATATTACAGAAATACAGGACCAAAATTCATGAAATGCCTCAATCACAAATATGGAAGAAATGTCTAAATATAACTGTTTGTCCATAAAACAGACAATTCTGTTGAATTAATTTTTTTGTGAACCCAATAAATTTCATGTTAATTTTTAGTTAGCTTGTGCCACATACATGTATTATGTACGACTGTGTGTTTTATACAATAGGATGCCATGTCATACAGCAAGTTTAATGTTCTTCACTGGCATGTTGTAGATGATAATTCGTTCCCATTTGTCAGTAAAACTTTCCCACAGTTGAGTGCTGAGGTATGTATCAGAATCATTCAATAATTTAATTTATATTTGGTATCTATTTATGTATGGAAAAAGGCTCATTGTCTTGTTCAACAAACAACACTTGAGAGACTCACTAAAGGACAGCCATAAGCTTTTGTAACTTAAACAGTAAGTTCAAACGCTGCTTTGATTCTACAGCTTGTTTATGGTACATATCTGCTTGGTTTCAGTGATCTGTTTCACTCAGGAACTACGAGGGAATTAACCCCTCAGAATGAGTACAGATCAAGTCCCAAGAGTTGATCTTGATAATAAACTGCTGGTTTTTAGTGTCATGCCAGTCAAAGTAGATCAAAATAAAAATCAAAACTGTTCAATAGACAAAGTCCAGAATCTGACAAAAGAAAGAAGGTAAATATGCAAATACTCTCCCAAGATTCAGGTCACAGCAATTTTTAAGCAAGATATGCGGAGAAATGTTTTACCCAAATTGATAGAAATTTGTATAGAGACGTGTTCAGAAACCAACAGAAATATCTGTCACTGAGTTTTGCTACAAAAGCGTGAATTTATCTCAAATTCCTCAATATAAGTCACTTTTTAACGAACATGGCAGGTCTCATGGTTGTTGTTTAAATGCTGCATCATGTACAAGCTTAGAAATTCACAAGCATAGTCTATCACAAAAAAACCATTCTGAGCCAAAATTTGTGTGAATATTTGTTTTCAGCTGCTCTTTTACATCATGAAAGTAAAATCTCGGGAGGATCAATAGTTTTGTAGTTCAATATATACACACTCCTGCACAGAATTGGATGTCCCCCCAAGCTCCTGAGGATGATCACTTCCTTCCACGAGGAAATGAAAGGCACGGTCCAGTACGATGGCTCCTCCTCGGACCCCATCCCCATCAAAAGCGGCGTCAAACAAGGGTGCGTCCTCGCGCCGACACTTTTTGGCATCCTGTTCTCCCTGCTACTGTGCTATGCCTTCAGCGAATCCGAAGAGGGCATTTACCTGCACACCAGAAGCGACGGTAGCCTGTTCAACCTGGCACGTCTTCGTGCCAAGACAAAGGTACGCAAAGTCCTTGTCCGGGAGATGCTCTTCGCCGATGACGCCGCCATTACAGCTCACACCAAGACTGCCCTCCAGGAGCTCATCAACCGCTTTGCCCATGCCTGCTCACCGTTCGGCCTCACGATCAGTATAAAAAAGACTAACATCCTGGGCCAAGACGTCAGTTCTGCTCCCAGCATCTCCATAGGCGACTGCACCCTCGATGTGGTGGAGGACTTCACCTATCTTGGGTCAAACATCTCCAGCAACCTCAGCCTGGACACTGAGCTGAACATGAGGATCGGCAAGGCCTCAACAGCAATGGCCCGCCTGTCATGAGGGTGTGGGAGAACACTATGCTCACCATCAAGACCAAGACCCAGGTGTATCAGGCGTGCGTGCTGAGCACATTACTGTATGGCAGCGAGAGCTGGACTCTGTATACCCGGCAAGAACGCAGGCTCAACACATTCCACCTGCGCTGCCTCAGAAGAATCCTCGGGATCTCCTGGCAGGATCACATTCCCAACTCCGAAGTCCTAGCAAGGGCAGGATCTCTCAGTATGTACGCCCTGCTAACCAAGAGACGCCTACGCTGGCTCGGCCATGTCACCCGCATGCAAGATGGCAGGTTACCCAAAGACATTCTGTATGGTGAGCTGGCCACAGGGTCCAGACCCACAGGAAGGCCTACACTCCACTACAAAGACGTGCTCAAGCGGGACCTTAAGGACGTTCGCGCGAAATTTTTCTAACATTGATTTTTTTCTAAAAATTTTACCATTGAAAGATGATGAGTTAGGGATGTCAGAAATGTAAAAAAAACGGGGGGTCACCGACTTCGTTTCAGAGAGAACATGCCCAGAAGAACACCTAAATCTGAGTAAATCGGGCTTCAAAAGCGAAAAATACCAAAGTGGCTGAAAGTCCCAAAATATTGCAGTTAGAGCTTTGAAGGGAAGTGTTCTCTGCCAAACATGGTTTAAATGGACCTTTTAAGAGAATTTAGTCAACTGGTGAGGGTATTCAAAGAACAAGTTCCCATTTAGCGACCATAGTTTCACGCGCCTTGCAGCCGCAAGATGACAGAATTCCATGTCCCGTGGACAGAAATCTTCAATTTTTTGTAACTTCCCACATTGATTTTTTGTTCATTTTTGGACAATGTGGAGATAATTGTAAATTAAATCTGTTTCTGAAAAGAAAAGTAGGGGTCACCGAACGTTCAAGATCGTTAAAGCCAATCAAAGATTTAGCAATGGGCACCTGCCCTATCTTTGTTCATTTTACTACTTAGCGCGCGCGCGCGATGCATGACGTGGCATGTGAATTTCGTGCGCAGTAAGGATGCGCAGTAACAATTGGCGCGAACGTCCTTAAGGCGGGTGGCATTGCGCCAGCAGGCTTTGAAATGCTGGCAGCGGACCGTAGTGGTTGGCGATACACCACCGAGTCAGCTATCAAGTCAGCAGAGCAGAAGAGAGAGGAGCAGTGGGAAGAAAAAAGAGCTCGGAGGTGCCAGAGAGCAGAGACAGATACAGTACCCCTGGACGACAACGTCTTCATATGCAGCAACTGTAACAGGGTCTGCCGTTCGAGGATCGGCCTCCACAGCCACAGCCGGCGCTGCAGCTCTACCACGGACTGACATCTACGGGCGCAAACTCCATTGTCTCCCGAGACAGACGGATGCCTATATACAATATATATATATGTACACAGTAATCCTGCCTGCGATGGCATCTTGAGTATTGTGCATTTTGGGTCTCCCTTAGCTAAATTAATGTTACATCTGACTCTGAGGGAAACAAACTGAGCATTAGTTTTGTTTTGTTGAAATCTGCTCATGATTAATTTTCAGGGTGCATTTAATAACAAAACACACATCTACAGTCAAGAAGATGTTGAAAAGATTCTGGAGTATGCAAGACTGAGAGGAATACGAGTGGTACCTGAATTTGACACACCTGTGAGTTACTCTGACTCATCTATAATTCAGTCAAAAAGAAAATTAAATCTTCATCACTGTTAAGTCAGCTGTATTAGGTTTGTTTTAAGTGAAATGCTGCCTTGTGTTACTAGTAGTAATTTCTAATTTTGAATTAATTACACCTGGCAAATTATGTCAGTGGTATTTTGAGCCTTTGGGTGAAACCATTGCTAGTAATTAAACATTAAATTGCGGTTTCTTAGCTTTTGGCAGTGAAAATTAATCAGAGTTTATGTTGTCACGTTACATGTTATAGGGCCACACCTTTTCATGGCGGAGTATTACTAATTTGTTGACTCCTTGTTACTCACAAGGAAAACCGACTGGGTAAGGATCAATAAATACATGCAAAATACTTGTAACTGTAACTTGTATGTAAATTATGTAATATCGTGGTAAAAGTCCATGCGCAAGCTGCACCTGTAGATAAGCCACACCCCCAATTTGGAAGATCGAATTTGGAAAAATAAACAATCAGAGACAATAAACTTTGAAGTTTCAATGAAGTCCTATTAGTTAACAAACAAGGACAAACAAGTATGGTTTCAAAACACTTTCACGGTGACAAAATGACTGGCTACAGGCCTCATCACAGCAAACAGCTTTGTGGATCAGAAACAGAGATTCCTTGTGGGTTGGTCTTCAGTAGTTTTACTTCTGACTGAATGAAATTTTTTAAGCCAATCATGTTGCAAAGTAATGCAAAACCATACTTTTCTAGACTTGATCAGTTATAAATTGGTCTAAGAAAGAAGTAAAGACGTGCTTTAAATCAATTTGTAATAAGAAAAGTTAACACAGTTGCATGATTAACATAGGGATGGTGTGCAAGAGTTAATTTTTTGTGAATAAAAAGCCCCTGGAGGTAGTGAATAGTGCTTGTCCAGTGATCCATCTAGAAATAGGCCTTAGTGAGTACTAGGACTCACACAGCCAAAAACCTGTGAGTCCCTCAGACTAAAGAGTGAGTCCCATACAGCATTTAAGGACGTTCGCGCCCATTGCTACTGCGCATCTCTTGTGCGCACGCTATTCATTGGTCACGAGCGTGCCACGTCATTTTCTAGCGCGCGCACCGAGTCGAAAACTCAACAAAATATAGAGCTGATGACCTTTGAGTTAACTTTGTGTGCGAATATTTTTGTTGGATGCTCGGTGACCCCCAATTTTTTTTCGGCAGATCACTTCCTTTTCTGATTCTTTCCATTATACTAAAAAACAAAAAAAATCTGTACGTGGGAAGTTTTAATTATTTCTCATATGCTATTCAAATAGGGTCGAATTTGTACGTGGATACAGGTGTGTGTAACTTAGAAGTTGTATTTTTTAAGGCTAATTCTAGCTGATTTAATGACATATGTAGCAAAGATCTATCATATAGGCCTATATATGCTGTGTTAAACACACATAACTTAGATATGATTCTTCAAATTAACAATATGCCGATAGTAATGAATCTGAGCAAAATCGCCTCAAATGACTGGAAATCCTAGAAATGCTATGGTCTGTGATACGCGTTATCTTCAAAACGAGTTCGGTGACCCCCGATTTTTTTTACGTTTTTAATCTTAACTTATCATTTTCTACCTGTAGACAAAGTTTTAAAAAAATCTGTGCGTGGGAAGTTTTTGGGCGCGAACGTCCTTAAGCTCAATTTTTGTGCAGAATGAGTTGTTGCATTCATGGGGCGTCTGTAGCTTTGTAACCGGGCAATTTCCTCGAAACTAGTTTCCAGGCTCTTCGGTCAAAGGCCTGGAGGTTAAAAATTCGTAAAAACGAACTGGTATGTTTTAGTTGCTGTTTTGGGAGAAAAATTTCTTCAAAATAACTAATCTCTTTGGAATTTTTGCTTTTGGGGTTGTAAGGAAGCTGCTTTATGGCTAATACAGCACGATTTTTCTGTTTTATGTAGAAAACAGCTCTGATTATGGGGATGCGGATGTTAGCAAATTTTATGCAGATCTGTATTGCCGCATCTTGTCATTTGTTCTGTTAAGAGAGGAAAAGGCATAATCCATAATCGTAATTGTAATTGTTTGCATCCAAATGGATGCTTGCATGCAGGACCAAGTTTGTGCATCTTTTTGGAAATTTATGTGTCCGAAACACAGGACATGCAGGTAGATGAATCACTGCTTATCAGTCGATGGTGTTACCAGTCTGGCCCATTAAGAGTGATTGGTCAGTCTAGCCTTAATGGTATAATTTGGCTGCTAGACTCGTGTAAAGTTTGTCATCGGTCATTGATCAGTTTCGATCCATGTACTGTTAGTCATCGGTTTGTTAGAGTTCCGTTTTTTAGTTTCGTTTACAGCATGGATAAGTCGTTTGTAAGGCACTGGTACTTGTTGACATCTGTTAAGAGGCGTTTATAGTAAGTTATAGTGTACTGGTCAGCTTTCCAGAGTTACAGTATTGTGACTTTCACTTACCTGCATCTCTCAATCACTCACCCATCCGTTGTCCCGCTCATGACATACCCCAAACACGCCGACTAAGAGGCATGTTTGTTACAAAAAGGAAATCAATGATTACGTGTATGTAATAATTAAATCATTGTCATGCACTAATATAACCATTTAAGCATAGTGATGTGTGTCTCACTAGAGAGGCTAGCAGTCTAAAGTGTCCATTTTGTGTATTTGCAGGAGTCTTGGACCTATCAACCCAACCATAGAATCCAATTATGAATTTCTGAGTGATTTCTTTAAGGAGGTGGCTGAGAGGTTCCCAGACAAATATATTCATTTGGGTGGTGATGAAGTACCCTTCAACTGTTGGTGAGTTTATCCTTCTGACAATTATTCTACATGTATAAAAAATATGGATCAGTTTTCTAAATGATTATTTGAGATGTTAAATGACCTTCTCAGGAAAAGATGTATTGTTAACACTTGAATTTGTAACAAGACCACAAAATATGGCCTGACTGCATGGGGTCTTGCAAGTAAATCCTACTTGACAAAAATTTTAGTTCTTCAAAAAAGAGCACTTAGATTTATATTTTCCGTGGAGAGATGTGAGCATGCAGTCCCTTTGTTTATTCATGCTGATATTTTACCTCTAAATTTTCTTTATTTCAAATCTGTCTGTTACTTAATGCATGATATACGAAACCGGAAGGTACCTAGTAACATTGTAAACCTATTCTGCGACACTACAAGTATTCACTCGTATAACACTCGGTCTTCCTCAGCAAATAAATTCTATATTAAGAAATCCAGGTTAGAAATCCAAAAAAGAGCTTTCTCAAAAGTAGGAGCTAAAATTTGGAATGAGATGCCCCATCATTAAGAGAGCTCCCCAAGAAACACTTCCAAACAAAACTCCACTCTTTCCTTCTCGATATTCTTAAGAAGCATGAATGACTATATTGATATTTCCCAAATTACCTCTGCCCTAAAAACGTACAATTGAACTTGATTTCTTCATTCAAACAAACCTTGTAAGAGTCATTGAACTTGTAATTTATGTTAACGATTTAATGATTTGGTACAATCTGTTTAAAAATTATGTAAGTCTCCTTGTAAATTTATTAAATTTTTGTGATTAATTTGAATGACTGTTCCGCCCAGGCTAGCAATGCTATTTGCAGAACAGTCCTTTCTAGGCTGGACATTTATTCTATAAATAAAAGTTGTTGTTATGTGTTGAGTTCACTGCATTTTTGGTTGTGCATTGACAAGTTTATGAAGCTGTTTGTCTTGAGATGGAGCAGAGTACAAATGAGTTCTAAATTCTTTTGAATCCCTTTTAAAAATGCCCTAGAGATAATTCATTTTAATAACTTCTGTTGTTGAATATGGCTTGTTTTCTTAATTGCATGCTTCAACTCGAAAATAATTATAATTATAATGTCAAAGAATATAATGCACAACAGGTTATAAGTAGTCCAGTTTTGGCCCACTCTGTCATGCAGTGCTACACTTAATCCCCAGAGCATGACAGAGAAGGCCAGAAATGGACTAGGTTACACAATTTAAGCAGCAGTTAATTGATTTATACTTACAACTTATCGTTATATTTTTAGTGTTTTTACCTAACATCATGCAATAATTAACAATTATTGGATGAGGTTGAGCAAAATATCATGATTTGTCAGTCACTTCACTTCACTTTATTTAGCACTTGAATTTTTAGTTACAATATTAACATAAAAATGGACTAAATACATATATCAGAATTACAGGTGACAGTAGTATATAGTTTGTTCATGGAGACCAAAAAACAGCGAGGTTATTGAGTTAGCCTCCATGTCATTTGAAAGAACATATAAAGAAACCTAGGAGCAGAGAGATGGATTGCTAAATTAAAAAGCTAGAGGTGAGCAGATCAGTTATTTTGGCAAATAATTGATCTGCGAGACTCTGACAAATCACGATATTTTGCGATAACTGAGTTCAATAATGGTTTTATCATTTGATCACCAAGTTTGCTTTCATATTTTTATCACTTCCTGGCAGCTCAGGGAAGCGATCTGCCGTTTTTCTCTCGAGAGCATGGTCCCAGTTATGCATGAACAGAATATTATTTGCAGCAAAACATGTTTAAACGGCACTACGCATGAGCAGACCATTATTTGTAGGCAGTTATCTCCAGGTCGCATGGTGGGATCTTGGCCAATGGAAAGGAAGAAAACAATGCATCAAATGATAATATTATATAGTTATAGCTTTGTGCAAGCATTATGTACCTGTCAAGATTCCTGAATGTTTTCTTGTTATAGCTTTCATATGTATACCTTAATTCCTCAAATTAGCACCTGGGGTACTTATTTCAATTTTAGGAGCAGACAGAGGGTGCTTATTTAAAATTTCCCATCTCGTTGCTGGATATCATCGTTCTGTGGTAATACAAGATTTGCGAGTGGAAGCCTGAACTATTTCCAGGATTTACTGTATGTACAATAACATGCTAGCAGCTCTAAACAGGCAACAATTTATTCTTTGATGATTCTTGTTGTAGGCAAAGTAATCCAAGTATAACCGAGTTTATGACCAAAATGGGATACGGTACCAATTACTCATTGCTGGAGCAGTACTATGAACAGAAGTAAGAACTGAGTGGTATATGTTGGTTTTATTAATTAATCTTTGGTTCAAGAACTTTCAACCAGTTTGGTTTGTATTTCTGTTTGTTAGAGATTCTGATTAATCATGACACAACAGAAAATTACAGCCCTGCAAGTGGGTTTTCCCTTAATGCACCTATCAATGTCAAGCTGCAGGGGGGAAGGCGGGGCATGGGGCGGGAATTTGATTGATCGCTTTGGCCCAGAGGTAGAGCATTTGAATTATCTTGTTGTCCCGGGGGTAGGGATATTTGAATTTTTTTCGTCCCCTTGACCACAAATCATTTCCCAGGGTGGGAATTTCAGTTAAATTTGACCTCACATTTTTGCCCGGGGGGAAGGAAATCTGACAGCAATTTTTTGGAAAATGCCACCTTAACTCTATATGTTGCAACCATAGGCATTGATGTTATAATTATAGGCGTCGCACAACAATGAAAACCAAAGTCTTCGCTTTAGAAAGAAATTCTCACAGAACTTTACAACTCACCGTCGAAAAACATTCCTTTCTTTCAGAATGCCGATTCATGATTTCTCATGAACACAATAATTCGTTCCATCCTAACTTTATTTACAAGTTGCGAACATAGGCATTAATATTATATAGGCATCATTCAAATTTTCAAACAACTGCAAATTGTTTAATTTTTTCCAGGAAAGCCTATGTGACATACAGATGCTGCGCACACTAAGGGAAAAATAGCCTGTGTGGCAGGCCGTAGAAAGGGAGGGAGGAAAGTCAAAATGAGCGCGATCCTCCCGCGTCCGATCTTCTCGTGCTTCACTGGCTCATCTTTCGCCTTTCCCTCCCCTTCGGACGCCTGCCACGCATGCTAAGCCGGGGAAAAAACGAACAAAAACTGAGTCAATCATACTTTTGCATTTCAGTAAATTAAAGTTCTTGTCTAGGCCAATACATTATGTATGAGTGAGATAATGGTTTGACACTGGCTATTTTTTTGATGTTTCGTTCAAGACGTTTCGGCTGGTGCTTAAGCCTTCATCAGTTGAAATATAATGTTAGTACGCGTGATTCAAATAACAGCCCGTCAAGCGCGCGCTGAAGAAAAACCGTGAAGTTTCTTGAAAACGTAGCGTGAGACTTATGCGCAAGCCAGAGATTTGTAGACCTCTGGGAAATTCAGTTACTTTTCCTGGTGGGGGCAACTGGTGCCCTACTTCTGGTGAGGGCAACTGATGCCCTGCTGCCCCCCCCCCCCCCCTTCCCCGTCCGCCCGCTATGTACGTCCCTGGTCATAGTTTCTGGTGTTTTGTTTCCAGTTGATTCTCTTTAATTGAATTGTCAACAACATAAAGTCATGTAAATCATATAGCACATCATGGGTGCCTGAGGTCACCCACACATTGCAGTTTAATCCCTATGAAATGGCGACTCTCGGAGAAATGGATAGTGGCCACCTAAAGGGGGCAGGCCCCTTCATAGAAGTAAAAACAATAGGAACGCCATCATTGGGACTTTGATTACTGGCCGCCTATTGGGCTTAATAGGTGTGGCTGTTTAATAGTTGGTGACTTTAATAATAGGGGTTTGACTGCAGTAAAATGAACTACAAGATCTCTTTTTACCCTAAGACAATTGCACCATACAACAATCCCCCACCAGAAATTATAGCATCTACTTCACTCATTTACGCTCATTTACGCAATTTACTCAAATTTCAATTTACTTCGCTCATTTACGCAATTTACGCATTTACTCATTTACGCATCTACTTCGTTCATTTACGGAATCCCTGTGTAATCTTACTTATATACCATCAAATATTTTTGCTCGCGCGGGATTGGTCTAAATATGTCACGGGACCAAATATTCCCCCACCGCTTCCCCCGATTTTTATAGTCTACTGTCTCAGCTCTGACTGGTAGCCAACTGCAGGTAATGTAGCAAAACTTGTTTGTTTTCAGACTTTTGAAGATAGTCGGCAGTCTTGGCAAGGATTATATCATCTGGCAGGAAGTAGTTGATAATGGTGTGAAGGTTCTGCCCGACACTGTCGTCAATGTGTGGAAAGGTGGCTGGCAAAATGAGATGGCAAAAGTCACAGGGCTAGGCTTAAAGGTCATTCTCTCATCCTGTTGGTACCTGAACTACATTTCTTATGGAATCGACTGGCACAAGGTACAGTAGATGATGTGATGCAATGTAGTTACAAAAACCCTGTTTATTTGCTATTAAAACATTGCCGCCGTGACAAGGTGGCTTCTCTACACTTACTTTGTGTTTACACTCTTTTTTTTCTACAAGAATGTTGTTTTCCGGTCCAGGCTGAATATTCTTATTTTTCTTCCGATTTTAGGTTGAAAATATTCTTGTGTTTTATTCTTAAATTATAGCTTATGACATTTCCGTTTTAGAATTTATTGGGGTATCAGTTGCAAGTGTTTGGTATCTAGATCTGTATCACGTTACATTATGCACGTGCTCCATCGCTTTTCGTTGCAGTCAGCGAGGTAGATGTAGCTAGATGTCACGTCAATAGCCTGCGAACAGGCTCCCGGTTCGGTTGGGTTTAGGGCGAGATAGTCAAGTGTAGTCTAGGGCGAACGGGACGAGCCGAGAGCGGTCTGGTGAGGAGGGAGTGCGCATGGGAGCCTGTAGACATTCCATTGATGCCGCCGTTCCATGATACCAGCTCCTGGTATCAAGATCTGATTGGTTGAATCGATGACTGTTGACAGCTCTGAGTTAAATAATTGACAGATCTTGACAACTGCTTGTAAATTAGCATAATGGGCCCTTTGCAGCTTACGATCACATGGTACAAAAACCGCCATGCTGGAGAGCAAACTGCCCACTGGGACCTCCAAAACAAAGCAACTTAACTAAATATTCTTTTGTTTTGGAGGTCCCAGTGGGCGGTTTGCTCTCCAGCATGGCGGTTTTTGTACCATGTGATCGTAAACTGCAAAGGGCCCATTCTTGCCGAGACCGTCGACAACGGCTCCCGTGTGCACTGCACAGTTCACTGACGACGAATTTGAAGCAGCTTTGAGCAATTCTTTGCAACATTTTCGTCATATCTCTTGTTTGAAACGTGAGTAGAAGCTATGCCTTGAAACTGTGGCGTAGAAGCACGATGTTTTCGGAATTCTACAGACTGGTTTCGGGAAGAGCCTAATTTTTCAATTGCTGCCGCGTCTACGATGGTAAATAAAATAGACAGGCCAAACACGACTCCTACGGTTCGTGCCATTTGTTGATTTGCCGTTTATTTTTCGGTCTTTCGACCTTTTTGTCGCTTCACTCTTGTTCATGAAAGGCATTTCGTATTGTGTTATAGGGAGAAAACTAGAGCCGTTAGATCGTGCTATGCGGCAAATTTAAGAAGTCATAGGTTTGCATGATTTCCGCTGTTATCTGCGTGTTGCTTCGTTGAGTTTGACACCTCTATAATTTGCCATGTGTTAGAGTATTGTTTTGGCTCATTTCTATTGCAAGATTTGTTTTTTGAAGTCTCCAAGTATTTGCTTTTAAGGGACAAAATATGACATTTACCGTGAACGTGTTGCTTACTCGCATTCTATATTGTGACGCCGGGCCCGGCTATGATTAGAACTGTTTGCAAGTACAGTAGGTAGATTCTTATCACGGGTGTCATATTTGCCCTCCTACGTTTTCCTTCGTAGCTTTACTTCGAGAAAGCTATAGGCTTGTCTAGAGAAATTCTATTGTTTTTTGCAGCTATCTGATCGAGCTTATGTTCGTGGAGCTCGATGTATAGGTGTATTCTCCTTTGATTGTTCTGGTGCCACAGGATTTAAATTCAACTCATTACGCGCAAGTCTGGTCGACTGTGTTGCGTGTTGTATATGCCATTGTTCGGCTTAGTTCTGATTGTAGACCTCTTAAAACTTGCCGCCCAGCACGATCTAACGGCTCTAGTTTTCTCATTTTCTCGTAGGAGTCGTGTTTGGCCTGTCTACTTTATTTCCCATCGGTGCATCAATCACGGTAGACTGTTATAAAAAGCCGATTCATCAGCGCGGGGAAACCCATCAATTTTGACAGGTTTAATTACCTCCTTGACAGATATGTAACAGGCTAATCACCAAGGGGCGGAACTGTACATTGAAAACAATGTCTACAGGCTCCCCCGCGTCCCACTCGCTTCGCTCGCGGAGTCACGATGCTCCGACTCCCACTCGCTCGCCGAATTATTTTTCCGACCTCGCTGGGAGCCTGTTCGCAGGCTATCACGTCAAACGACACTTGGCCGTTATGGCTTTAAAAAAGCGTTTCAAAAGCTTTTCACACATTAGCGTTGAACGGTTTGCTATAGCTTGTGCAGGTTTTTCGTTTTGTTGGCTAGTTTCGTCGCTCAGAGAAAGGATTAATTTTGTACACAAAATTATATCGATCCTTTTCAAAATCTCAACCTCGGCTTTATTCTTAAAATTTTCTTAAAATTTCGCAAATTTCAGCCTCGATATTCTTATAAAATGTATTATATAAAAAAAGAGTCTACAGCACCGTAGTTACCACATGGCGCTGCAGCCGTTTTTGGAATGTCACGCAGCACTCCCCACAAACGGCTGCTCATGTCTGAACGACATTCTTTTCCTTTTGTGTCTGTGGTTGATGGCGGTCTGTTGAACAGACTAATCACATAACAGCAAAGTGTGAATAACGCAAGCTTTTGGCGAAAATCAGGATGTAGCAGATAATCGCTTAGGTTATTGGTAGAATGGATACTCCAAAATATGGTGAGACACTTTGTGACACATAAACAGGTACAAGCAGATAAACGACACCCTATTTAGGCAGAGAATAACTGCTGGGTCAGGCACTGATCTCTAGTGATTAGGTCTAAGCGCCATCTCGAAATAGTTAGCTTTCATAAATTGTTCTGGTTACACCATAATTGAACTTGGTAAACCTATCGTAAGACTTTACTTACTAAGATCGGTTGGTACTTTATATACAGAAAATTAAGTGTCTCACCATATTTTGGAGTATCCATTCTAGTCACAACCTAATCGCTTAGTGGTGTACTCATCGTGACAGCCTGCAGTGCGAACACTGAGGGATTTCCGGCTTTATAGTTTCACACCGCCGATAAGTAGAAAATCCGTTCGTTTTTGCAGGCTATAATCATGGCAGACGAAAAACATTTGTGAATGAAAGCCCCAAATGCTTCACGTGCTCATCGCTGTTCCCAGCTAAAAAAAATAATATAAATTTTCCGGAAAAGTCAACGGCAACAGCAATAGGGACTTCGCTAAACAAAAGGTTTAATGAACAAAACAATGGCTGTGCACGTGCATTATAATACTTTGTTAATTTGTTTGCCGTCCTCTACAAAGCAACAACGTGAAATGCCCGAATTCTGCGTTGTCTGAAGAACGTGAACCACAACTGCTCATGTTTTAAATTTTTATTTCACATTTATCGCTGCGTCCGAGATTCAGTTTCGGGATAGTTTTGGCAGTGGTAAACATAGTAAATGACTTTACAGTACCGCGAGATTTGTAGGTGAAATATAATTTCATTTTTAAATGGTCATTGTCCTTAAAGTTACCGCCGTGGTTATTTAAACTCACTTAACTCCTGAATACAGCGGAAGGGTGTAGGTGACCAAGAGCCCATAACTAGGAGCCTGCAACTCCTATACTTAAGCCCATGTCGCGGCATTTTTACCGACCGGCCTATTTTTAGGCTTCTTTTCCCACGAAATATGTCACTTCTGGTCTACATGAGCGCGCATTAAAAGTTACGTTCGTGCTGGTGATTGGTCACTGAGGCTCCTGCGGCGGTCTGAATCCGTGTTAAATTCAAACTAAAAAAAGATCAGTCTGTGAAAACGCCGTGACAGAGATATAGGGTAGTTGTGCGCTCCTAGTGATGGGCTCCTGTTGTCACCTATCATGAAAGACCATTAAGTCTGCATTATACCAGTATCCCATTCAGCTGCAGGTTATCCCGGTTTGCGCTGGAGGAAGTGACTAGGAGTATTTCTAGGTCGGGTAGTACAGCCCCTATGGGGGCTACCCACATCATTGAATTCGCCCGTATGGACAATGTGCCTTGAGTTTGGAAAAAAAAGTAATTATTGTCTACAGCTAACTGTCACTGCTTTGTTCTCGCAAATATTGCAGCTTAGTCTTTGCCAAGGCATTAGGCTATGCAATTAATTTCTGTTCAATTTGCTTACATTATTCACTTGTTTAGGTGTAGTTAAGTTTACTTTCTATTTGTTTATATTCTTTTTCTCTGTTTGTGTTTGCAGTATTATCAATGTGATCCGCAAAATTTTCCAGGTACATTGTATAACTTTTTAAGTCGTTATTTATCACTATTAATTTGGTACAAACTAGAGGATCTTAATCAATATTGTAGCTCGCAGGACTTCTCAAAATAGGCTGCAAACCAATCGAATTTGTTTGCGAATCGCGCGCGGTTTCAAACGAAGGAGGGACGCTAGAGAGATAAAAGACCAAAATGTGAGCATATATGGTTATTAAAAATGGTCCAAAGCCTAAACATATTTTCATATGAATTCATCATGAACGTTACGTTGTAGCGAGGCTGTTTCTCACTTTACCGGCGAGAATTACATTTTAAGAGCAAACTCGTAGCTCGAGACACGCAAACTTATTGACAGAGATAACCTCGCACGCATTTTTGTATTCTCTTTAACACGCGAAGGAAAATAAGACAGCTGTACACGGACGGCTGTTTTGACCGCAGGTATAGTGAATGAAATGGGCTCCTGATGTGGGCGAGACGCAGCCATATTCGATCACGTCACGCACTACGGACGTCGCGAAGGAAGAAATACTCGTAGTCTATCTGATGAATTCCTTTTTGCCGAGTGGCTTGTTATAGCCACGGAACCACTTTTGATTTTTACTCAATGATACTCGAAAACTACTTCTCATCATTCCTTCCTCTCAACACACTGCAACCAAAACGGAGTGCTCTTCGAGCTGACCAGGATGCTGTTCGGGCTCTCACTCGTCTCTGTCCCCTCCCCCCTTTTAGACTTGACCCTTTATTGGCCTGAACCGTGCACAAAAGTTACTACCAGCAGTCTGCGAGCAAGCAAACCCTTCTGTTCTGGCGTGAGGAGTGAGAGAGTAAAGCTGATATATATTTTTCTTTTTTTCACAGGCACTGATAAACAGAAGGAACTGGTTATGGGTGGAACTGGCTGTATGTGGGGGGAATTTGTAGATGCTACGAACGTGCTCTCCAGGACTTGGTAGGCCGGTGTTTTTCATTCCTTAGTATTTTTGCTCCGTAACTTTTCTTGATTTAACGTTTTCTTTTAGCAGACAATTACGCCTGCTATCTAAAATGTTACAGCTTTGTTGACTGATAAATGATTACATCTTTGTAAATATTTTAGTACGTAAAACCGCAATATATTGCACTGTCCACTGATTGTAAAGATCCAAATATTTGCTGTACTTGATGCAAGATGTTTGTTTTCTTTGTTTTTGATTCTTTTTCTGCGAATTTTTGGTGTGTATCAAGCTGGGATACTCTCCTGACCTGAACTGAGGGCCAACCACTGCGTTTTTAAAAGGACTTTTGTCCCGACATGTCAGTGTTTTCCATGCAATCACATTAAAAGGGAATTGCGCAAAAAAAACACTATCTTGTAAAGATCGCAAGAGACACTGGAAAGATCATCACAATGGCTAAGTATTCTTTTCTTCTGATTGTTCCAGGCCTCGTGCCCTTGCTGTGGGTGAGAGACTCTGGAGCAACAAGTCTGTAACAGACCTGAATGATGCTGACAAGCGCCTTTGGGAGCACAGATGTCGCTACATCAGGTGAGAAAAGCTTGTTCACGATTTACACTGCAGTGGATGTTTGAAGAAAGATTTAAAAGAACTTTGTTAAGTTGTCCATACTATTGTGGCTTATCCAGGCTGCTGAGGCATTAAACGGCTAGGAGTGTACACCTTTCTCCGGCTGGATGGGATGCTAGTATATCCCAGGGTTATCCTCAAATAAATATTCCAAGCGTACAAATACCCATCCCTACACCCGGGTAGAGAGAGGCACAGTGAGAGTCAGGAACCCATCACTAGGAGCTTGCAACTACCCCATATTCCTGCCACGGCGTTTTCACAAACCCATTTATTTTTAGTTTGAATTTCTCTGGAATTCAGAGCCTCACAGGAACCTCAGTGACCAATTACAATCACAAGCACAGACTAATGTTGACATGCGACATGTTCATGTGAGTCCGCATCGTTTTAACCTTACTAAAGCGTGCTCATGTAGACTGGAACTGGCCTATTTCGTAGCAAAAATATCTCAAAATTGACTAGTCAGTAAAAATGCCATTACATTGGTTTTTTATGGGAGTTGCAGGCTCCTAGTAATGGGCTCCTGTGAGAGTCAAGTGTCTTACCACATCTGTGAATAGCTCACTGGTCAACCTCTAACCAGTTGTTTTCTTTTTTGTTTTGTTTTTTGTTTTTTTTTTAACCTGAATTCCATTTCCGGTATTTGGTTCTCTATTTATAGTGTCTTCAATTAACACAACAGCGCCCCAAATCTATGACACTTAAAAGTGGTTCTTTTCTCAAGTGTTCTTCAAGGTTTCCTTCAAATTGAAAGGTGATTTGCACTTAACACCTCAGGGGAGGATTCAGGATTTTTTAAGGTCGCATGGTGGTTGGTATCTTGGGTTTGAAGAATCAGTAGGGGATACTGCCAAAATCTGGAAATTCGAGAATTGGAACTTAATTGAAAACTGTTACACCAGAAATACTAGCAGTGCCAAATTAAAAAGTACGATGATGTATCTGTCCAAAGAGTTTGCGTTTTTAATTCCCAATAACCACAATTGTTTCAATCAGTCATTTCATTTCTGCTCCTCCAAAGAAAGGGTGGAATCCACCCTCACCCCCGCCCCCCCCCCCCTCTCTCTCTCTCTCTTTTTCCCTAAAATCCGCCCCCGCATCTAATTTGGAGTTGATAACTATCAGCATTGCAAAAAGAATCTCCAACAAATTCCGGCCGACAATATCATAGGTTTTTGAGTTGTTTTCAAAATTCCGCAACTTGTTGCCGCAAGAAAGTATTGCGTTAAGAATCGTCCAACCTGTTTTGCACGAAATGATTTTATAAACTTCGTGTAAAATCGCCCTGTTCATTGTTCTGTTGCTGCGGTTTATGAATTTCATAGGTTTACAATGTATATTTTCATGTGTCAATAACTATTTTTTGCAGGCGTGGAATTCCTGCCGAGCCTGGAGTCCAGTCCCAATACTGCCGACACGAGTGGCATTATTGAAGAGAAAGCTGTTTTGAAATAAGAATTTATTTTTCTAATTATTTTGCTTAATTTTGAGTCAGAAGGATATAAAAGGTTTTTCTGTACCTGTAAGAGGTACACTAGATCTGCAATTAGCGAATTTATCGTGTTTTTGTTTCGCGTTGCTGGTAGTTTGGTATGATAGTACAAGTGTCTGTAACTTCACTCTAAAATAAGTCGTATCTCAAGAAAGTTGTATGCCTCCATTTTATGTGAGCTGTACGTAAATGTGAGCTTCCAAATAAAGATTTTTCTCAAAGGAATCGCCTGCACGTTAAATTTGTGCGTAATATTCGGAGCTATTCAATATTTCTGTAGCTTGATCATGTAGGCCCCGGTGGACAAAGTGAACAACGCTATCTACAGGATGTCCGGCAATCAGTAGCCAGTGGATAGAGTGGTTTCTTTTTGTAACACTTACCCGCTGGATACCGATTTATCCATTGGATAGCGTTACCCAGTCCTTGAACAATCGGGGCCAGAAAGCGCTTTATTTTGAATTGGACAAATTTGCATTGTCTTCCAACCTAGCCCTCCTGATCGAGGTGTAGGGGTGCGGTTATTCCCACAAAAAAATGGGCCAAAGGTGTGCGTCCCTCTTCTCAAAATTCTTGCCCTATTTCAGACCAAAATCTACGATTTCCTCTCACCCACCTCTTAGACCTGACCAAAAATTCGATCCTACCCCTCTTCCTTCATGATAATTCGGCCTGTTTATTGTCCCGTACAAGGCTTTCGTATATGACTTCTGCACTGAGAATACCACGAGGTTGGGAGTGCAGAGATGGTGCAGTGGTGAGAGCGCTCGCCTCCTAATGTGTCCCGGACCCGGCGTCATATGTGGGTTGAGTTTCTTGTTGGTTCTCTAGTATGCTCCGAGAGGTTTTTCTCCGGGTACTCTGTAGCCTGCGTTGCAGACGAAACTAAACCTCTGTATAGTTTACAGAGGGTTAGTTTCGTCTGCAACGCAGGCTAGGTACTCCGGTTTTCCCCTCGCCTTAAAAGCCAACATTTCCAAATTCCAATTCGATCCTGGAATGTAGGGACATTTCCGAAACGAGTTCTTGTGAACTCCTTGGTGCTCCGTGAATAAACAAATTACATTTTACATTTTTCGCGTGACCATTCAGCTGAACTTCAAATTGAAGCCTTTACACCCCTTCGAAATGTTAACTGGAATACTTTAAAGAAGCTCAACCACGGTATTTTGAGTTATTTTGACCGCGTGCAAAACTACCTTTAAACTGAAAAAAAATTGAAAATAATACTTTACAAAGATAGAAAAACACCAACGGATTGCAAACGACGAATTTGAAAAATTTAGGCTCAGCTTTTCAGATGCGCAAACCGTGACTGAGTTCCTTTACGTAGACACTCTTATTCTTTGGCCATTTCAGCTTCAGTAAAAATAACAAACAAACTGCGGTTATAAACATAACGAGAAAACGCATGTTGTAAAAACTTTCATTTAAGAACTTGACGTTTCGCAGTGCTCCAACATACATCTTCAGAAGTAACGGTTACCTAAACTACAATAAATTTAAACCCGAAAGCTAATACCAAATAAGGAAAGCAATGACATTGAAAAAGTAAATAAAATAAACAGACCTAGTTAAGTCTGCTGGAAAAATATAAGTGGCTAGTAGAGAAGTTTCTCACTGCCAACATTTTCATTCAGCGCTGGTTTCAAATCACGAATCAATAAGGTTTCCTTAATTTTACAGTGTATATCAGATTGTCCAGTAGCTAAAATGTTAAAGTGAGCCCATTTAAATCTTGTGGCCTGTTTGGGTCATGTGGTCAGCAACGGCAGAAGAATGGCTGTTACTCGTCAGCGCCTTGAAATGTTCCGTCTTCCTGTCATGCAATCTACGTTTTGTTTTCCCAATATAACAATCATTACAATCCCAGCAGCTAGCCTTATAAAACGACTTTAGACATAAGGGAGCGGCTGAGTCTGTCTTTATAGGGGAAAAAAGACTTAACGCGGCGAGTGTTTCTGAAAACAATCTTAGGATTAAAACAACCATAGAACTTGTGAATACATGACTTAAGCTGTTGAGTAATGTACCGGTCAATTCCAAAACCGCCCATCCCCCCCCCCCTCCGGGCAAACCCCGGGGCATTTGACTTTTTTGAAAAATTTTGGTCAAATAACCCGCTATGTTGCCAATTTAGACGGTCAAATGCCCCACCCGTTAGAGCTTCAAAGAGGGTCAAATCCCCCACCCTCCAAGGAAAACAGAATCGCTTACCTTTGGAAACAAGTTCTGCAAAATTTTCAGCCTCTACGAATTTCTTATTCAGCTTGTCTTCGCTCCACGCTTTAAACAAAGGCATATTTCACGATATAACTATATAAAACGATGACAACAGAAAAACCCACGTGGAATCGACAAGAGCAATGACCCGTCAACGCAGCTTACTTGCCGAATCAAAGAATTGCGAAATCCTTTTGTTTCCGACCGCTGACAGACTTTTTGACAGGAAAGTCAAATGCCCCACCGGGCGGGCCTCATTTGGGTCAAATTCCCCACTGTACGGAGCTTAACGCGAGTCAAATGCCCGGGGGTTGCCCGGGGGGATGGGCGGTTTTGGAATTGACTGGTACATGACAATTTTACTTTGAATGCCTAGATAGGGTAAAACAATGAAAATTTCTTTTTTGGACACTGTAGTGATATCCTTAGGTTTGTTTCGGTGTTACTCAACAGCTTAAAGTCATGTATTCACAAGTTCTATGGTTGTTTTAATCCTAAGATTATTTTCAGAAACACTCGCGCGTACCCATTGCGTGACAAATGTCTCTTGAGGTCATCTAAAGCAGACTGTAGCAGACAGGGTGATGAACAAATTCCCAGACAACGATAAGTAAGTGTGCGGATGAGGTAAATTTTGTATTTTTGAGGTGTGGAAGAATCCCATTGAGTGTGGAGACCAGTGAACGTTTTCTTTCGGTAGATGGAAGTGGAAAAGGAGTTGTCAGGTTGGCGTTTGATGAGAACATCAAGAAAAGGAATCTCTTGGTTTTGTTCAAATTCAGTAGTGAATTGAATGTTCTTGTGCCGGCTATTGAGATAAGAAAGAAATTGAGTAGCAGTTTCCTTATTTGGTATTAGCTTTCGGGTTTAAATTTATTGTAGTTTAGGTAACCGTTACTTCTGAAGATGTATGTTGGAGCATACGAAACGTCAAGTTCTCAAATGAAAGTTTTTACAACATGCATTTTCTCGTTATGTTTATAACCGCAGTTTGTTTGCTATTTTTACTGAGGTCCTTTAACACAGCCGCTGTGTCACTACCAACTACAAACAAGCACAATTTTTCTGCGCAATTAAACCTGACTAAATACAGAGATATTTGTAGAATGTGGTGGCCATGTTTCATGCCTACGAAAAAATTACCAAACCATAAACTCATGCACACCAAGAGTTTCTGGTTCCGGTTTTTGCTTTTGCAAAGAGCGTCCAGAGTTCAGTTACCGCTGACCAAAAAAACGCACGCGAAGGGAGGGGTGGTTGGGTGCGTGCAGGAGGGTGCGTGAAAAGCAAGACCTAATATGAACGATCACTGCGAGCACAAGAGCGCTGGGAATGAAAAAAATGGAAGTGGCAGGGTTATGCGTTTTACGAAGTGGGAAACAGGGAACAAGGAAAGGGACTGGCACAAACTACTGAGTGTCAAAATTCGCGAACAAGAACACTTATAAGGTAGATGTGTCACTTAAGTTTATTCATTTTGTTATTTCCAAAAAAATTAGCAAAGGATGTCAATTTCAACATCGTTAGCTTCCTCTTTAGTTCTTGAGCTCAATGAAATTATCTGCAGAGAGAAAAGAAAAATGTCACCAAATAACCAGTGAGATTTCTCCCTAAAAACTAAAATCTTAATTTAAGATTTTCCGTCCTACCTCAGCACCAAAACAAAAGCTGACAACTTGCGTCAGCCTTTCTTCTGGTGCTGAGGTAAGATGGAAAATCTTAAATTAAGATTCCAGTTTTTACGGAGTTTACACTTCACGCTTTAGAGACAGTGAAGTACATGTACTGTAGAGGGAGGTAAGGTAGATTGGTGAGCTATCACTTGATTTATTCTTCTGTACTACATTTACAAACTTTTTGTGTGGACAAAATAATCAAGCTTTTTCAAGTTTATTGAGAAGTGCGATTCTAGTAAAGATCAATGTGCGGCAGATATCAGTTACAGGTATTTTGTATGCAATAAACCCTCGAGAAAGGCTTTTCAACAAACACCACTTGGCTATTTGTTGAAATTCCAAGCAGCTTGTTCAACCCTGCCATATAAATTATATATCATGGTACAATGTCCAATTTCAAACCTCCTCGTTCTCAAAGAGGCCACTCCTTTGTTCCTTTAACATTTGTCGCTGAACTCGCTTTAACAATCTTTTATGTTTTGAGGATTTTCTTGAAATTCTTTTCATGCTAAGAGTTCCTCTAGGTTTTCTCTGCAAGAAAAACATTTAAATCTAAACTTACTTCGTGAATGTGTTTGCCTTAACATTCAGCTCAAAACCCTTCAATTCCACCTTGGATCAATATTGCAATGATTTTAAAGAATGCTAGGATTGAGGTATTACAAAATTCTCTAAGATGACATTCAACTGAACTTCTACAACAGCCATACATTCACTCTTATTGTAACCCCTCTCTCTGATTAACTTTGATTTTATATTTGGTAACGTAAGCATTTTTTAATTAAAAAAAGTTTGCATCCACCCCAAATAAGTGTCACGTTAAACCCCAACATCCCTTTAACGGCAGGCTGCTATACAATGGCCGCTTTCCCACAGCGTGTCCATAAGGTGGCTGTTTTATATTACTCCATTAAGGGCAATTCTCACGTTAAATGTTTTTGCTTTAAACAACAGATTTCCCGAAGAGCAAGTCAATTTTTCACTCCTCTCACTCTGATAATCAAATGAATGCTTCTAATATCTGCAGTGTACTTAGTATTAACCCATTGACGCCTGTGCCGCCCGTAACCGCCGTGACGAACCTTGACCTTTCTTCCGCTTCTGACGTCATCATTTTTGAACAAAATTGGCATCATCTATACTCAACTTCTGCGGGAGGTAAAGATCTTTCCAATGATGCCTAGATCAGAGTGATCGACTTAATGGAGCCTGCGATATGCACAAAAATGCTCAAAAAGATGAGTGAAAAACTCAGAGCAAAATTTACTGCCACTACACCTAACTGCTCCACGTTAAAAATTGGCTGCCTCGATGACTCTTTCTTAGAACTTTTTTTGCTGCAAGCAAGCCCAGTAAAAGGTCAATCCCTGAAGCGAAAAGAAAAGAAAAGAAAAGGAGAAAAAGGAAAGGAAAAAAAAATCAAAAATCAAAAAGCCTAAAGACGTAGGCCACCTTCTCATCCAAAAAATTTTGATTTCTGCACATGCACGGGCCCAAAGCTCGTAAAACATGTTTTTAGTGGCAAGAAGGGCTAGCTGTCGTGCTACAAATGCATTTTCGACCAGATTAAAGCTAATTTGGCCGAGATCCAGCCTCAAAACCACTAAAATGTCCAAAAAATGCATTTTTGGCAAAAAGTTCCAGGAGTCAATGGGTTAATTCTTTTTCATTCACTACCCAAAGCAACTAGGATCACAAAGTGGCAGCTGTATTTGCTAAAAAGGCACTTTTGAGAGAAACATCTCTAATTCCAAAAAAACTACCACAATCTTACCTTCAAGTGCTTTCTGTGTGTGAAATTAGAATTTTGTCTACACATTTCTGCTTGTGAATCTGGAAGAAGCATGAAAAAGTGAGATGGCAAAACCATGTCCATACATGGACATCCTAACAGCTCTTACTTTTACAAACCAATTAGATTTTCCAGGAAAAAATAATGGTAATCTCAACCAAAATGTTTTCATTTCCCTAAAGTGCACCAAATCATATTTCAAGCCAAAAACATTTCTTCTGGACAAAATCAAGTTTAATATTCACTTGTGAGATTTACATTTGATGCCTGCGAACAGCAAAAAAGCAAGCAATCAGGTACAGTAGTTTACGTGAATTTGTGCTGATCAGTGTTTAGGGAGCTAGTAAGGTGTGACAATGGTACAAATCATGTGGGAAGATGTGACAGTCACACATGTAGGAAGGTGTGACAGTACATATATAAACAATAGTCTCCATTTGGTGCGAAAATATGCTAGGATATTTGTCTGCAGACATTATCTGTCCTGAGAAGCGAACAGTTTTCCGAGAGCATAGCTCGAGGAAAACTGTGAGCTTCAAGGAACAGATAATGTCCAAGGACAAATATCCGAGCATATTTTCGCCCCAAATGGAGACTATCGTCTTTATTATCCTTCAAATCTTTGACGCAACGCGCGTAGTTTTGAAAATTGGGGTATATTCTCGAATATCCCCCAGTTTTAGCTGGGGGATATTCGGTCACGTGGCGGGTTTAGACCAATCACGTGCGAGCGAAAAGATTTGATGAATCATAAGTGTGTATATTATGTAACAGAAAGGTGCAACACTGGCATGTAACAGTCTACAAAAGATCCCTCACAGTTCCTGTAAAATACAAAAGGTGTGGCAAAAGCACAGAAGATCTGACAGCTACACTGTACCTGTGCACAGAGGACAGGAATCCCTGGACAGGTGGTCTATAATGTATCTGTGTATTCTTTGAAATTTGGCATCATTGAATGCATCTAGGTCTGCACAAAGATAAAACAACAGCAAGTTAGTAGACTGTACATTGGAGTAAGAGTAATCAAGACCTTACTTCTCTCAACTGCAATATTAATGCTTGGTTGAGCAAGCAACTTGATTGGAAATGTCTGTTTGTACAGTCAAATTGTTGGATTGAAACACATTTAATAGTTTGCATTTTTGCAAGGAGGTTGGTGGCTTTCAGCTCGATATTTACCCCAGTTGTATATACTAAGTATACTTCAATGGCATTCTAAGCCAATTTAGTTGATTTCCATACTCAAAATTGCATTTGCCAATCAAAAGCCATGTTTACTGTTACGATATGTAAATTTCTGTACCTTTATCTGTACCTGTCAGTGGACTTTCTGCCCCCGTCAGCGGACTTTCTCCCGTATGTATAAATTATGTATTTTGAATCGTGAGGGGTTCTTTTACCGTTAGCCGTGTGAAATAAAGCTTTGAAACATTTACCCTCTTTTTGGTACACTTCAGTGGCACATCAGCCTCATTTGGTCTCCCAGATAAGAATATGCCTCAACTAAACTCGTCTGATATGCCACTGAAGCATACCAAAAGGTACAATAACATACAGTGTATATCTGACTGTATTGGCAAGAACATGCCTGCAGTTGACTTGAAGACAGTCCCAGCAGCCAGAAGTGATCTGAAGTGATCTGACCACCCCTGCCCCCCCACCCCAATGCATGCATGTGACATGGACTTCTCCAGCAGGGTGCCATGTCAACACAGAACATTCAACCAAGCTTCAACAAGTCTGGAGTTTTGGTGTGACCGAATCCAAGTGAAAACCTAGTGAGCATGTTCTTGCGACTACTTGGTGAAATGCCAAAGTATCTCTGGAGAGACCAAATGTGCCTGATGTGCCTACCAGAGAATACTTAAGAAATGTATGTAGGATTACAAGTCATGCACATGTAGGTAAGTTTTACCTGTCCAAATGCAGCCAAAGATCTGGCCATATCAAGTCAGTGAATTAATATCACTGGATATCAGAACAATAGACAAAGACTTGGAGTGGTTAACTTTACTTATTGTGCATGGTAATGAGTAATATCAGACTCTCTGTGACGTGAACAGTCAGACAGGGCAATTAAGAAAATAATTCAATTAAAGATTTTAATCCAGAAGTAGCCAAGTAACATTTCCAACTTCCACTCACTGGTTGCTGCTGTAGTCATCACCACTCATCTAATCAATTGAGAGACAATCATTTCAATCTATCTCCAACAATATTTACCTATTTCAAATTCTGTGTCTGTAGGAAGAACTGTTGCTTCAGGGTTAATAATTCTAATTATGTCCATTTGTTCCCTGAGACCCATGGTCAAGGAAGCCACTCGCGTCAAGCTTTCAACAGCCTCAACTTGGTCATCAGATGACATTTTGTTCCTACGATAAAATTAATACAGGAATTACCAAGAATGACAATAAATGCTGTGATTAACATGTATATGTATTGAAGAAGTTTGATTAGATAAGCATTTCACTTTACTCAAAACCAAAAATTTATCTCTAGCTTACCATTAAGGCAAAAGTATCAAGATGTACTAGCCTGAGAGCTGCATGTATTTTCATTAATTTTTAAAATACCACAAGTTCCCAAGACAAATCACTACATTTGGAACCTCTTGTAAGTCTGTAAATACACGCCGCTGTACAGTCTTAACACTAAACAGACAACTTGTTAAATATTTTTTTAAAAAAAAATACAAGGTAGAAATTCTATGGGCACTAATAGCCAGCAGCTGATGTAGGATAAAGCTCATAGCAAGCATGTCTACAGAAACAAAACAAGCTTGGGATTTAACATCCATTCATTTACCTCCAACTAAATTGTGGTTCTGTGAATTAATTATTACACAACCACTGAAAATACATGATTGGAGGATGTTACAAGGTTACAAATCCATAAACCATGTCATATCAAACAAAGACACACAGGCATGTACTAAACTGCAATACAGTGTTTGACGTACCAACTCACGCCAAACTCCATGGATTCTTTCAATTTTTGGCATGGACACATGTATTTACTTCTTGACTTTGAACTACAACTTCTTTCCTTTTCCTGCTTGCTTCTCCTCAAGATATCATTGACTAATGGGCTTTTATTGGAATCTTCTATCCGTTGGTTACTTTTTCTACTGCAATTTCGTCTCCAATTGAGTGAGCTGTTCTCTACAGCTTTTAATTCTAGAGAACAGAAGACAGTCAAGCTGTTATTTATCACACTGCTACATTTTGGAGTAAAATATATAACAAAAGTATCTTGACAAAAAACACAATTGTCTCATTTTTCACATGCTGCTCTGTGAAGCCCATATATTTGTGAAACACCTATATGTACAAATGGTACATGTAAAATACAGTGTAATGCTAATCATATCAATATTCATGCACTGCTAATAAGACAATCATATGATATGAATGGTCAGACTATTATGTAATGAAAATTCTAAGTCAAGTCTTGAACATTTTTTTAGCTCTGCTTGCATAGTGACAAGGCAAATTTTCTGCCAATGCTTTAATTTACTGACATTCACCCAAAAATGTTCAGCTCAATAGATTTACCTCAAACTTTTACTGCAGACAGACAACTAGGCTCGATTACCAGCCGCTTTTCGGGAAATGAGCCCGCGCTCCTCCCCCGAATGCACGGCTGGACGCGTGAGGATTCTTTTGTTAGTCTTAACCAATCAGATAACCGCCCGCAGATTTTTGTCGGGCATAAATTATCTCGCCAGTTTGGATTGCGGCCCGTGATGGCAGACGATGTGGAATTGATAAATGGTATACAAGAGGACTTCAGGGACAATTAATATCGAAAGTTTAAAAATTCACAACGAAAAACGCTAGAAAGGTTTGTCAATTGCCAAGATGTGTTCATTTTTCAGCCACCAATGTATGAATCTCTGAGTTCCGGAACGTCAGATAACAAAGTCAACAAAGAGTCAGATCAAGCTAGACGTTGAGCTCAAGCGACGAACCAGTCAGGCAAATAGAAGTATTACGATTTATAAGGATATCGACACCAGTCTTCGGCGAACCCGACAAAATTATTTTGTAAATGAACTACATCGTAGGTAAAACAAACCGACTAGCAAAACATACGTGACAAATTGCAGCAGAAACCATTCAGACCAACACGTCACCTTTGACAGATCTTGACATGCATGACCAGTTTGCTAAACCAAAGTCGAACGGCGCTCTTCTACTCAAAAAACGAACTCTTCCATAGAATACAGCATTCGTGCAGCAATAATGTAAAACAAAATAGGTTGGAAAGGCCAAAATACAAAAAAATAGAACGGCAAATGCACAAATGTTTAGAGCCGTAGGTTGTAATCAGATAACGTTTCCGGCCACGAGCACCGCATGAAATTAAATTATGAATTGACGTCACAGACATGGTTTCCCGCTCACGCGTCCAGCCGTTCTTCTCGGGGAGGGTAGACCAGACACGAGAGAGCGGCGGAAATCGAGCCTAACAGACAACAAATTGCTTGTTTCCAAAATATCAAGCTATAGCAATGGCCATCTGCCCAAGCAACTGCCCTATCATTGTTATTTTATTACTTAGCGCATGCTCGATGCATGACGTGGCATGTGAATTTGCAAGCGCAGTAAGGATGTGCAGAAACAATTGAAAGGCCGCGGGCAAGAACGTCCCCTTGATTTTTTTGGCCATTTTCAAAGTGCTCAAAAGTAGCTCAATTTTGGCATGTGGGCTTTGTTTTACCTGAGAAATATTGCTCTGAAGTTTGTTTCGCAGGGTCTCTCTTCGTTTTCTAGAAATAACGTATGCAAAACTGACTCAGTTTTCCAAGCGGCATCTTTTGGAGATCTATTGTTAAACGAAAAACAAAAGAAACCTTTTGTTTGGCTAAAGCATGAAGTCACTATAACGCAATGATTTCGCACTGCCGCTCCGTTAGCTCAAGTGGATAAGCGCTGAACGAAGCTGATTCGTATTTGTTTTTTCGTGACACTCGTGGGCTCGATTCGAGGTCGGTGATATCTTTTTTTTTTTCGTTCTGTTTTTCTTTTTCTTTCAAAAACCTTCTCCGTGTCTTTGTAATTTAATTGCCGTTTTTACTGGTAGGGATCTGGGATGACATGTTTTTTAGCTGCCATTGTCAGTGACTTACGCTTTTGGCGCGCAAAGCGATAACACAAAGTCAGAGCTGGCTTACCTGTTTATTACGCAGAGTTTGCTCGTTATTTCCACCGATATTCAACGCTTATTCGAGGAATATTTGCGCCCGCCTGGTAGGAGATTTGGCATCATTAAGCCTTTGACCCTCGATCAAAGTCACTAGCACGCCTCAAAGAAGCGAGGTGTGTTCTTGTTCCGAGATCATGGTTTAAGTCTGCCGTGAGCTTAGCCATTGAGGAACAAGTGAGCCAGGCGGTAGAGTCTAGAAACGCTTCTTCGTCCAAAACAAAGCATCCGTCGTGGACTTATGGCTCATTTGCCGAACTTCGGCGTGTGTCAGTTTTGGAAATTAGAACTGCTTTCTAGACTCTTATTATTTTCTTGAAATTAGCCGCCTCACTATCCTTCGCTCCAAAAATTTCTGGGATATCCCATAATAATCTTTCATACGTAAAGCGCCGTGACCATGGTGTGCGCGACTTGTAGCACTTGTTAGCGTGACTCAGACACGGCCGGGAACTGGTGAGAAAGGCCAGGCAGCAAAGTCGTTGCATTTGACCTGTGCTTCGAAGACCTTCGAAGTTTCTAAGCCATTTTTACGGGCCAAAGAGAAATCGCAGGTCGGTTAAATTCGCAAGCAAGCGTTCCGTGTGTGTGTATCGTGGTTTTCCAAGCAGATGATTACTTTGAATTGTGATAGAATCGAGCCCGCCGCGAAGAAAAAAAGACAAAGAACGCCTGATCGCAGGTTTAACTATGGGAAGACTATAGGAAGAAGAAAACTTCAGCTCAAATGTAAGTTTTGCTTTGTATTTCAGCGTTCCTTTGCTGATGAATTTTCCGTTTCATGCGCTTTTTTTCGGCATGAGCAGCGTGTTAGCTTAAGGCTTTCTCTTTCTGTGTTGTCAGATATAATCATTTCATGGAACGAGCAGTTTTGTACCAAAAAAGTAATTTCACGTAGAAACATTTCAATCACCGACGTAGCCGATTTGCAAAACATCCAACCTCTCTCTCTAGCCACTTTTCATTGAGTTTAGTTAGGTATCGATTCGTGCAAGTCGAGATTGTTTCCCTTGGCCTAACACCGCTAACCCTAACGTGTCCTGACCTTAACTCTAGCCCGAACCGAGGCACTAGCGCTAACTCTAAGCGCTAGCCCTAATCCTAAGCAATAACCCTAATTCTGAGCGTTAGCCCTAACCCTAAGCAATAACCCTAATTCTGAGCGCTAGCCCTAATCCTAAGCAATAACCCTAATTCTGAGCGCTAGCCCTAAGCAATAACCCTAGGCCTAAACGTTAACTCTAAGCTCGACCCATACCCCCGACCCCAAACGCTAACCCTAACCTTGTTCCGTAAGCCTAACCTTCAACGCTAACCCTAGTTTCGAGCGGTAACCCTAACCCTAAATCTAATAAAACTGGGAACTCTTAACCCTAGGAGTTAAAGTCAGCATTTGAAAAAACTTAAAAGAAAAACAACGCTAATAGTATTGTGCAACAAAGCAGTTCCAAAAGACGCGCGCGGACTGTGACAAGCAAGTGTTTTGCATACTTTATTTCTGGAATACGCAACAGAAACGAGGGGAAATAAGTGCAAGGCAGTTTTCTACAGGTATAAACAAATTGGCATGCGAAGTTTGGAGCTGTTTTGGCCATTTTCGATTTTAGCAAAAAATCAAGGGGACGTTCTTGCCCGCGGCCTTTCAATTACTGTAAATGTCCTTAAGTGCATTAATTTTTTTTCGGGAATGTTGTCTCACTAAAGCATAAAAATGCACATGACAATGCCACAAGGAATAACAGATATAATATTACAGTGCATGCAGAATTTGGCTGGTAGATCGAGGTTCACAGAGTTTCTGCATGAAGGAAGGAGAAACCTGGTACATGCGTTTGGATTTACCTTCTATCAAACTGAAAAACACAATCAATTGACTACCATCTCACTGATGCTACCCATCATTCCAATTGGCACTATTGCATACCCTTTTACACTATTAAAGGTCAACCATTGTCGACACAGCTGTAGGAAAAATACTTGAACTCTCACCTCTACATTTCCTCTCCAACTCTGCAACATTTAGATAGGAACTCTACAACACAACAGCAACAAATGGTTAACCCATTGACTCCTGGAACTTTTTGCCAAAAATGCATTTTTTGGACATTTTGGTGGTTTTGAGGCTGGATCTCGGCCAAATTAGCTTTAATCTGGTCGAAAATGCATTTGTAGCACGACAGCTAGTCCCTCTTGCCACTAAAATCGCGTTTTACGAACTTTGGGCCCGTGCATGCGCAGAAATCAAAATTTTGAGATAGTTTTTGGACGAGAAGGTGGCCTACGTCTTTAGGCTTTTCGATTTTTGATGTTTTTTTTTCCTTTCCTTTTTCTCCTTTTCTTTTCTTTTCGCTTCAGGGATTGACCTTTTACTGGGCTTGCTTGCAGTTAAAAAACTTCTAAGAAAGAGTCATCGAAGCGGCCAATTTTTACCGTGGAGCAGTTAGGTGTAGTGGCAGTAAATTTTGCTCTGAGTTTTTCACTCATCTTTTTGAGCATTTTTGTGCATATCTCAGGCGCCATTAAGCCGATCACTCTGATCTAGGCATCATTGGAAAGATCTTTTCCTCCTGCAGAAGTTGAGTATAGATGATGCCAATTTTGGTCAAAAATGATGACGTCAGAAGCGGAAGAAAGGCCAAGGTTCGTCACGGGCGGTTACGGGCGGCACAGGCGTCAATGGGTTAAACAAGTTTGCAAATAAATGTTAGTTTAACAGACATCACCAGGTTTTTGCTAACATTTTCAACAAGGCAACTGGTTTCTACAGGGGGGAAGACTGTTTTGAACTGAATTTCTTTACAAGAAAATCTTTCCACTCAATGGTCAAGCCAGGCAGGCAAAATCATCTTCAGAGCCAGTCAATTTGCAAGGTGGCCAGTCGTCAAAACCCCGCTGTCACTCTCAAATGAAAAGTCACTAATGTTCAGAGTTCTCCATAAGCTCTGACGACTGGCGAAATTTGCGGTCCAGTCATCCTTAGTGCGCCGGCTACTCAAAGTAAAAAACATGGACATAAAGGATGACAATGACATGTCTGATGCAGACTCTGAGTTCTACTTTGATATGAATAACGACAATTAAACTGTTGAACTAAGACAAACATATTTTATTGCTCAGTAAAATTCCCTTTCTGCAAGAAAAGAACTTAAAACCATTGTTTGATTAAATTATACTGAAATGCATTTTTTAGAACCCCAATTTCACAATTTTATTGGAGAGGCTCCCCCCCCCCCCCCCCACCACTAAATGGTGCCCCCCTCCTCCACATGGTGGCGATAAAACCACTGCACAACCTTTTATCAGCATTGTCCACCACCTACTCAAAGTTATTCTCCCTCTCCTTCCAAATTTTGGGAGAACCCTGTAATATTATTCCGAACTTGCAAAAGCACACAAAGAGCACACCAGTGGCCCATTTCTTGAAAGCCCCAGAACCTTTTTGGGTCCGTAAAGCCATGTTTAGCTCATCTGTAACAGATGAAACAGCTGAAACTTCTGGTATGAAGTGAACCACTGTTCATATTAAGAGAACAAAAATACATTGTAAAACAGCTCTGTAATCATAAGGTTTGAAATTATGCTGTGGCTTTCCAGATGCAAAAACCTATCGGACCTTTGAGAAATGGGTCTCTGATCTTTGTCTATGTAGACCTACTTACTGAGAAAGAAGAAATTTTTGCATCTTCACTCTCTATGTCTATAAATCCATCATCTGAATTATATTCAGAGGAATTGACTGATGATGCAGCCGATGTTGATTCACTGTACCAGCAGTCAGTATCTTCATCTATCTCTAATCCTTGACCACTAAACAAAGCAACAAATCCCAAGTTAGTTTGACATATCACCACAAATCTTTAATCAGGAAAAAACAATAATAGGCCTTTTGCAACAAACAATCACATGGTACAAAATCCACCATGCTGGAAGGCAAGCTCATTATTATTCCCGCACTGGGACTTTAAAACAAAGGCCAGTCACGCTTGACTGGTTCAGCCTCTTTGTTTTAAAGTCCCAGTGCGGGAATAATAATGAGCTTCCCTCCAGCATGGCGGATTTTGTACCATGTGATTGTTTGTTGCAAAAGGCCTATTATTACCTTTGTTTCACTCAGCATGATACAGGGAGTCCCTTGTCGTTTGTAAGTAGTCTTGTAAAGGAAACTGATGCAATTATTTGACATTTAAATAAGAACCCTTGTTCCCCTTTTGCTAATCTCACTAAAGTCCTTAAATCGCTTTTTTAAACCCAAAGATCTTCACATCCTCCTCATCACTATCATACTTCAGTAGCCCCCTTCCCCCTCCCTCCCCCCACCCAAAAAAAAACACTGGTGCCTGGCACTTGCTATTCATATAAGTAGATATAAATTGATATGATATATGCATATGATATGAAGACTTTATTTCAGTAGCACCAAAATAGCCATAGGCTAATAAACTTGTGGCCTTAATATAGGGCAGACCACAAACCACAGGAAATTTGAGCCCTATTCTTTCCAAACAGTGATTGGGTTCTTTAACATCACCCTGCGTAAACATGACACTGACGATCGATTCAGGAGACAGGGCCAATGGTTTAAAGTCCTTATCCAAAAGACTTAAACAGCTAACCGTTTGCAGATGTAATTACAAAGGTAGCATGTTCTCCTCAGTTATTTTAATACTCTGATGTGTTGTGGTGTCTGGGGCTCAAACCCTCGACCTCCCGCACAGTAAGTCCAGTGCTCTCAACGTGAGGCCAACCACTGAGGTATGGTGATAGTCTTATATGTGGAACCTCAATTTAATGAAGGACCAGTAAGACTGGCAAAATATGTTCACAAGAACACGGTTTTGTTGTATCAAGTTCTTTTCCATATATTCACTATTACTGGAATAGAGATTTGTTAAATCAAGGTTCCACTGTACAAGAATGACTTTCAAATTTCAATCCAGTTACGTTCCCAAAGCCTTCACTCCTCTGCTATTACTCCTCAGTAAAATGGGGAAGACTACATGTACAGGCACAAGATTATGTGAAACAAGATAAATCGCAAGCATAATCACTTAGTTTCAAAAGTCATTATCACATTCTATGAGGTATTCAAACTATGCTGTAAAGTTAAAAATCATTGTCACATTCAAATTCACTTGAAATACTCATGGTTTGACCACATCACTAGAATAAACTAAAATCAATAAAAAGGGGGTACGTTTTCTGTGGTGCTGCATCGGTGGGAGTATTACAAGATAATTTGGTTTTATTAACTGGGTTAACCATGTGAATTGGCCACCATAACAGATTCAGAAACTGATGTTTCAAGTGTCAGCCCTTCATGGGAGTGAATCGGGGATTGTGAGTTGTATGTGGTTTATATACAGATAGAGGAGCTATGTTACTGGTTGGTGTATGATAACATCAGTTGTTTTTATGGTTAAATCTAGTTCCCTTGTTAAAGAAACCCTTGGCTTCATCTGAAAAAATGTGTAAAATGTTTCTTTACTGACCATTCCACTTCTGCAGCTACATCATATTCCAGGAAGGATGGAGTAGAATAATCATCAAAAAAAGAATCTTTACTAAATGTAGGGGGGGCTCCCCAGAGTCTGTAAAGAAAGACAACAACACCTGGTTAAAACAGA
Organism: Platygyra sinensis; assembly: GCA_019787425.1. Lineage (NCBI taxonomy): Eukaryota > Metazoa > Cnidaria > Anthozoa > Scleractinia > Merulinidae > Platygyra > Platygyra sinensis. The sequence goes on from JAHPZR010012167.1 coordinate 34,428, forward strand.
AATTAAAAAAAACTATCTTTTCTTGAATAAAGAAAATGAAGTGAAAGAAACCGAAATTAGGGAAATGTATAGTTAACAAGCTCTCAAATCACTCAAGACACAATTGTACTTGAGTAGACTTAAGTAACCAAATCTCACATATAGTTAAGATTGGACAAGTATAAAACAAAATAGTACCACAATATCGTTTAAAACGTCCATTGAGAAGTGGAAACTGAACAACGATACAATATTCTACTCAAAGACATGGATGCATTATCGAATGATCTAGATGAATAATTTACTCGAAGTTTATAATCCCAAATTACATTTTTGATATCGGTGACTAAACATGTCGTACAGAATGAACAACTGACTTGTAAAAAAAATGAGTAAGTCGAGTTTAACAAAAATTTTCACCACCAAGGGCAATCAAA
>JAHPZR010012169.1:7500-34592 GCA_019787425.1 Platygyra sinensis
ATGAGGCGTCCCTTACATTTTTTGGTATTGCACTTCACGCTTTGCTTTGCGAAAAAGGCGAAACAACCTGTTCGGACTTCTTGTAAACTTTCCAAGTCCTCCACTTTCAAGATAAAAGATATTACAGTTATTCAAAAAAGAAGCTTTGTACTCCGCAGGTACAAAGAGAATTTAATGAATCTTATCTAGTACTTAGGTCATCGGCTCGTAATTTGCCTGCTTCTAACTCTAACTGCTCTTACTATATGAAAGCTCTCTTGCAAAAGTCTCGCACATTTTTTTCCCTTCAACTCTTCAAAGCTTGAAGGCAAGGAAACTGAAAGGAAGATTAAATCTTAGACTTAAATTGCTGTGAAACTCTCTTATTTAATTTTGATGGACAATTGACTGCGCTTTGTTTTGAACTCTGTTTTCGGTCAGTTTTTCAAAGACAGGAAGACAGCAGGCTGGAAAGAAATTCATTTGTATTTTTTCTCTTCTCACTCTACAGAACAGAAAACTTTCTATTATAAGTGAAGATATAACGATACAACAGACTCCAGGAGGAGGGCAAGTGCTTTTCACAGGCAGGCAAAACTACTTGAAGTAATATATCAACAACGAATGCGAGGGTTTCATCAGGGGTTCCAAACACCGAGAAACAGATGAAAGCACGAGGCCGCTTCAGCCGAGTGCTTTTATTATTTCGAGGTGCTTGGAACCTTGACGAAACCCGAAGTAAGAGTTTTTAATATGGCTTCTCAAAGCATCTTTTGCTGTATTGTTGTAATCTATATTATTGTATTGTACTGTTTAAAAAATTAGTCTGTAAAGTATTCCAAGTTGGCCAAATAGTGAATGTTTTTGGAGGTCATTTTCGCATGCGCTTGTGAGAGATGGATGTAAGTACAGGTAACTCCTGTTTTAGAGGTCCAAGAACAGTCGAAGAAGAGTCTGCTTTAGTCAGTTACATTAGACCAAGTAGTACGAAGTACAAAGGTAAGCGGGTGGTGGAAATTTTTGGTGAATGGCACAGGACTAGGCTCGATTACCAGCCGCTGTTCGGGAAAGGAGCCCGCGCTCCTCCCCCGAACTCACGGGGAGGGTAGACCAGACACGAGAGAACGGCGGAAATCGAGCCTAGCAAAGGACAAGAACATTGAAATTTCTGGATTTAGACGTTGGAAGCGTTTTCAAAGATTACGATTTTCATCTCGTGTGTTCTGTCGAAGACAATCTGGAGCACATGGATACTTTATTTTTCAACTACTGGCTTGCTAGAAGTTATCCAGGAGGCGGCAAATAAAATATCTATCTATCCTCCAACTTTACATGGTATCATATGTGGTCTAAAGAGGCATTTGTAGGAGGTGAAGAGCGCATCCGCATTCAATCTTATGAATTATAAGACAAGAGGTAGGCATGTCAGATTCAGATTTTTATTGTTGCGCACTATTTACAAAATTATAGCATTAACATTTCAGTACATTACAATAAAGAAACAAAAATAAAAACTAAGTTACACAGCTAGAAAAAAGCAAAATGTGCGCAGTGACCAAAGTAGCTTAAGCTTTCGAGTTGGTCAGTGCCACAGACAATTTATTGGCATGAACATGTACATCCAAAAAAATAAAAATAAAATTTAGTATGCTAAGTACAAAAACAGGCTATGGGCAGACTACACTTAAGAAACTAACTGAGTATTTAACTAACTGATACATTTTGTACTGCTTGTAGAACCGGTTATAAGAAAGCTTTTTTAATTCAGAGGGGATAGATTCCCAAACTTTTGATGCTAAAAAAGAAAACGTAGTAGCACCATAATTGTTGCTTATACTTGGCCTATAAATATTAAAATTAGTCGCAAATCTGGTATTATAACTATGGACCTCAGAGGCTAGTGTAAATAAAATAAAATTTAGTATGCTAAGTACAAAAACAGGCTATGGGCAGACTACACTTAAGAAACTAACTGAGTATTTATCGAAGTGACCAGTGTTTGTCTTTATTTTTAATCTGACATTAAAAATAAAAAAAATGCTTTATTGTGTTTAAAAGGCTCGAAATATTTTGACACGGACTGGACGCTGAGATGAAAGACGGCACTCGTGCTGGTGTGGCGCTTCAGACAAAGAGAGGAGAAAGACGCAGTATCTGACGAAGACGAAGACTTGTTTTGGAGGAATGGATTGTAAGTTGATGACATTAAACAGCATTAGTATATACCACACAAGTGAATAGTACTTTTCGCGCGCGCTGATTGGCTAGCTCTGAGGTGATTACCAAGTACTATTTACCTCCGAGCAGCCGAAGAAAAACAAAATGGCTTTTGTCGGTATATTCGAATAAGATTACATTTTTTACATGCATACTTTATGTTCTATCACCTCGCACGCTATATTAAGCTGTGAAATTTTTTATTCTCTTTTCACTTAACAACGATGACATGGAGTCATCGAAACGTTGTGTTAAACTTTTTTCGCTCATTTTTATCCTTAGATGTCGGTATATTGTTACAAATAAAGTTACTCTTTGGGCCGCTAGTTATTCAACTTGTGTGGTATATAGTAAAACAATTATTCACCTCAGTGTCGGTGAATAATTGTTAAATATTGAAATTTTTGCTTTTGTAATCTGTTTCTGTAAAGATATCCTGCGAGCAGGCTCATTTGTTTGGGTAGGGTATCGCGGGCAAAGGTGCAGAAGCTGCAACCGCGAGCTGGCGCCTCATTCTTCTCGCCGGCTTCGCCAGTTCTCGGTTCTTTGTCGCCTTTGGCCGTGATACCCTACCCAAACAAGTGAGCCTGCTCGCAGGCTACTGTAAAGAAAAGTAGGGGTCACGGATCGGCGAACGTCCAAGATCGTTAAATCCAATCATCTCTACTGCGCAGGATTTTCGCGTCATTAGCGCGCACACATGAGCGTGTGCAGGTACAAAACGTAAGAGATTTCCCTCAAATTGAGCTCGATATCGAAATAAATTCTTCTTTTCTCGTAAACGAGTACGGTATTTGCTAAAAACAGTCTGATAAAGAAGAAGAAAAAAGTTTGATAGTGGAACACGATTTTTTTTGGAAAGTAGTTCCCAACTGGGTGTATTCAAGCTAACCACGGAACTGTCCGAAAAACTGCAATGTTTCCGCAACCAAGCAATCAAAAACAGCCTAAATGAAGAAATACCGCCGGTTTATGTCAATAATTCAAGCTTTGCTTTCAAGGTAGAACTTTGCGTCTTCCAAGTAACCAAGACTTAATTTTGTATGAAGGTGATTCGAATTTTTTATTTAACGTTCGAACAGTAAAAATACCCCATTTTAAGTGCTGATCCCAAATTATCGCTCCTTTTAATTTTCACGAGAATCCTGCTTTCCGCACTTTTTCCATCGCTATTCCGAATGCCGTTTTTCTTTCCCAGAAAACCAAAAGTCTAATTACTACAAAAGCTAATAAATGTAAGATGTAAATTGGCCCTTTTTAGCTTATGCTGAAAGAGCACAATATGGCAATTGTGACCTTAGTCTTAGCGATTTCTGGTAACCCAGTGAAGGTTTTTAAGTACTTCACGAAGTTGAACAAGTTAATTGTGTTCGTCGCCGCTTAGCGGAACATTGAATTTCTCTCTTTGGATCACCGATCAAGATTCTGGCGCTAGAACTAGAAGTATCTTCGGTAGCCACAAATTGAAAGATAAAACGAGATCAAAACTCCTACTGGAGCAGAGCTGCCATATCTATGGCCATCTAGTGGTTAAGCTGCTGAAAAATCCCCTTAAGATTATAATAAATGTGGACCTGTGAAGAGACTGAAAAGCATGAGCAACTGAGTCAATTGAGCATCGAATCAATAACTGGTACTCCACCTAGACTTTTCTGGCATCTAGTTGAGACAGTTTCAGTTAGATAAATATTAACCAGGGACATTCTATTCTTGGTTTTCATGTGACTTAGTCATATTCGAAAATTATAAATTACCTTTCCTACTGAGTTTTAGTTTCATCAGATATAAAAACCTGGAGGAGCTTAATTGATGTTTTACAATGTTTTAGCTCGACAGGGTTCTTCTTCTTGTAGTAGAGCATGTTTGAATTTCCAAGCTTTTGCGTTGCGTGACATGAAAATGGCGGCCCGAGAAGGTTGTCGCGTTAGTCAAAAGATGAGTTATCGCTTTAGCTTTTGCTAGCTAAACAATGCTTGCACTAGAAGAAGCATTTATTTCAACGTTTCGTCTCAATAGCAAAAATCAAAGACAGATGTTTCTGTTACCTTATGGCGGCCATGTTTGTGCCCCTCCGAAGGGCACAAATATGGCCTCTACATACTTGGGTGACACACTTCTGCGAATAACGCGCGAATGAAAAATAGCAGAGACCTGAATTTTCTTGGCAAGATTGTTTATATATCAACCATCTACCCTACACCAGATTCTTGTTTTTATTTATTGAATGGTTGCGCCGATTTTAGTTTTGATCACATGACTGGTGAAAACTGAGAATATAGTTTGGCTTGAAAGGAGACACCAGCGGCTTTGTCCGCTAGAACGTTTATTTGGGTCGTGACGATTTCCCGAATTCCCAACAAACTCGAGAAAAAATCCCGCATTCCGTGCCCAGCATTTTGCCGAGTCCCGCTTCCCTTATTAATGTCCAGTACTGGCCATGAAATCTCTGGTTTCTACACTTTGATTTAATTCCACACTTCACGAAATTTCCCCCTTTTTTTTCCACAGTTGTCATTCTTTACTTAGTTCCGACACTTCGCCATGTGTGTAAGTGTAGAATACCTTACCCTGGGTGCCAGAGGTCTTGCGCGGTTTCCGGTGTCAGTCATGTCTCTATTGTGACCCGCGCGAAGAGCGCGATTTCTTTGAGGGCGCTGAGCCAATGACAAGGCAGTTTAAATAAAAAAAAGTCCAGAATCTGGACTCGAAAGCTGATTGGCTCCTAATGACCTCCCAAGGGTTTTCTAATCTAAAAGACACGGTGATTGGCTTCTAAGAATAGAAGAAGCGTGTGAAATATTTGTTGCTTGGAGTTGGCGGGCGTTTGTTAGCGCGCTGAAAGATTTGTAATAAGTGATCAAGATCTGGAAACAGCCATAACAAAAATGCTTGACACGTTCGACGGTGTGCAGAGCAAAATGGATGGAATTGTGAATTTTATACGTAGCAACAATGTGTTGGCGGTCTTACCGACGGGATTCGGGAAATCACTGCCATTTCAATTAGTGCAAAATGGAATTGAATAGCCTACACGACTTCTACGGTTCGTGACATTTGTATATTTGCCCTGTTAGGTCACTCGACCTTTTTTGTCGCCTCAATCGTGTTTACGAAGGGCACTTCATGTTGTGTTATTCAGAGGAATTTTACGCAGAATGTTAAGCCGTTATCTGCATGTCGCTTCGTTGAGTCTGACACCTCTGTGATAATTTTCCCATGTGTTTTGTTTTGGCTCATTTCTACTGCAAGTTTCTTGCAGCTATCTGATCGAGCTTATGTTCCTCGAGCTCAATGTTTGGGATTATTCCTCCTTTGATCGTTCTGGTACCACAGTATTAAAATATAGCTCTTTACGCGCAAGTCTGTTGGCTGCGAGCTTGAACAACGTTTTGAACATGCATGATCACCATTTGTAGCTTCTCCTTTCCAACGAAGAATATTTTGTTCCTAACATTTCTTAAATTTGCCACTTCCTTGATAGTCGCCTCGAATTTTTCGATCCGTCGGTAGCACTTATTACAAAGAATACGCGGCCCGACGGACAGATTTAATATTTATTGTAAGGCGCAGTTGAATATTTTTATTTATACAATAACAAAATCAATGCGCGCGCTCTGATTGGTTAATCAGCTATGGTTTATTGTGCCGGTAAACCCATGGAAAAATCGCGCGTCTTCTAAATTATTATACTAGTAATAGTTATCACTAAAGCTGCCCCCGCTGTCTTTTATTTCTGCTCATTGAAACAATAATATTGAACGTTATTGTTCTAGTCTGATACTAAACTGAAAAAAGAAACAATTGTCTTGATATGCACGCTTTTTTATATAAGAATATATTTTGACGTGACATCTTGGCCTCGCTACGAAAAGTGGTGTCCAGAGCACATGCACAATGTGCTGAACGCGATCCAGATCCAGAAACCAAACACTTGTACTTGATACCCTAATAAATTCTAAATAAAACGAAAATGCCATAAGCTATAATGTAAGAATAATACAAGAATATTTTCAGCCTAAAATCGGCAGAAAAATAAGAATATTCAGTCTGGGTCGGAAAAATAACATCCTTAGAAAAGAAAAGAGTGTACGAGCAAACGTATCTCGAAAGCACAACAGAAGTGAAATGTAAACGAAAGTATCGCGTTACAGTCGCCATATATGCAAATTAGAGTCAAGCTTTTTGTCCTCAATGAAAACGCCGCAAAACATTTACCGTAAGATTACTCTGTGAAAATAAGCCATCCAAATAAACGAGATGTCAAAGGAATATTTCAAACTTTATTCCTCCAGAGCTAACATTTGAGAGAACCTAAAACATATCTTGCAATATCAAGAGAAAAAAACTGGCAAAAAAACAGAGTGTCAAACTCTGCAAATTACAAGCGGATAACAGCGGAAGCCACACAGAAATATGACCTGTAACGGCTTTACTCTGACGAAATGCCTCCCTGAAAACACAGGATTAGTGCTTAGCGAAATATTCAAAGATCCTCCGATCGTACCATACAAAAGGGGCGAAACTTCCTAAGCGGCTACTACACGTGAATGGGAGTCGCGCAGGCCTGTCACCTTATTGTTATCCTTGGGTAATTCTGACGATCGGAAGGTACTGCACTGATTTAGCTATTTAGTCGCAAATAAACCACACTGGCCTCGAATTTCGATCTAGTATATTTCAGGACTCTCTGAGCTGTTTTTCCCCCAAAATCCATCTTCAGGATCTCTGAAAGCGTTTTCAATTTGTTTTAGATCATGATCTCGGCCATTTCGAAGCGAACTTATTTGATCGCGCTGAAATAGTAATGGTGGCCGGCAAATTCAAACACTTTTCAGGGACGCTTGAACTCGAGATCTAAACCAAGGACAAAGCTCGTGGCAAAGACGCCGATCCCGCAAGTCCTCGCGCCCGTGTCCCTTTGCTGGTCTCCCATGAGCGTTTGCGGGAAAAACGTCGATACCTTGCGGGCGTGCAAGCGATCAAATCGAGATTTTTTGCGGCTATATACCGGAAATACCTACATTCTCTCTTCTTCTCTCTCTATTACGCGGGGAGTCCTAAGGTGCCTCCTCGGGTTTTTGGCCCTCTGGGGCCAAAAACCCTGCGGGGGCAATAAAAGCAATAGACCACAAGTTTCTATGGTTTATAGGCTGATAAACCACTTGGGATGTTGGTAGAACACTCGAAGAATTCGTAAATCACTCGCCTACGGCTCGTGGTTTACAAATTCTTCTCGTGTTCTACCAACATCCCGCGCGGTTTATCAGCCTATAAACCATAGAAACTTGTGGTCTATTGCTTAAAGAAACTGCGCGGTATAAATTTCAATTTTATTATTGTCCTCCTCGACAGTCAAAAGTGTCGAGATTCTTTCGCAAATCTTCAGTTTTTTAGCATTTTCCGATAAAAGGCTGTAATATCCACCATTACACATAACATTCGCGTCACATAAACGGCACGACAGCGAAGCCTTCGAATCAGGAAATTTTTTACCGGAGTAGTTTTAATTCCTGAGAAAGCCATGAAAGCAAACCAAACGTTATGTCATGCGAATCCACATGTCATCTGTCATGTCTTCACGTGCAAGTCCACGTGTTCACAGTGCGTAATCCTCGCTGTGATGGTCTGTGATTGGTTTAAATATAACCCGACAAAATTGATCAAAGTTCAACGAGCACGGTGAATTAAGCCGCCCTGAGCCAGAGGTTTTTCTCGCGTCTTAGCCGCTCGTGCAGTGCCAACGGCCTTCGGCCGCCATTTCCATCCGCCGCGCGAGAAAAACCTCTGGTACCCAGGGTAAGAATACCTTGACAAACTAGGGATTTTCATCACCTTTTCCCCTCCTTTTTACAGTTGTCATTCTTTACTTGGTTCTACACTTCTTTATGCGTAGAAGTGTAGAATACCGTGACAAACTAGGGATTTTCACGACCTTTTCAGTTCACTGTCCTTTTGCACGGCTGTCATTCTTTACTTAGTTCCACACTTCTCTAAATGTATGTGTAGAAGTAGCCTGCGAACAGGCTCCCGGTTCGGTTGGGTTTAGGGCGAGATAGCCGAGTGTAGTCCAGGGTGAGCGGGACGAGCCGAGAGCGGTCTGGTGAGGAGGGAGTCCGAAGGGGAGCCTGTAGACATTCCATTGATGCCGCCGTTCCATGATACCAGCTCCTGGTATCAAGATCTGATTGGTTGAATCGGTGACTGTTGACAGCTCTGAGACAAATAATTGACAGATCTTGACAACTGCTTGTAAATTAGCATAAGGCCCTGTTCGCACTACGCGAAATTTTGTTTGTTTTGCAACAAAATCTGTCAACGCGAAGCGATTTCTAGTGCGAACGATTTTTTGCACCCACCAAAATTTTTGCAAGCGCTACGAAACTTCAAAGATTCCGTCGACTAGCTTTGGAGGCTGTAAAAATTTTGTCAGGCGAGAAAATCCTTTGTTCCTTGACATCCATCCGTCATTGGGTCATCAAATTTGAAACATATGAATTACGAAGCGAACGTGACCGTATGACTTCCCGCGAGTGTTCTCTCTCGGAACATATTAAGAGCCTCAGTAAATCGTGGAATGAATCTCTACCCGTTCGCATATTTCTTCTGAACAAGATCTCAGGAAAATGGCGCTGGAGAAATATCAAGTGCGGGTGAAAACGACGGTGTCTTCGCAGCTGAATTAAAACCTCCATAATCCTTAACACGCGTAGCAATCAAAACTATAACTAATTGTTGATTTAGCAAGAACAGGTTCTGCATGAAAAGCAAAAGGCAACAAAGTGCCATAAAAAATTTCGGGGAGCATTTTATATTCACAAATCCGACCGGAAACTTCGCGCGAAACAGACACCGACACACATTTCACGACATCTTGATGTAAATTGATCAAGTGAACTGTCACTAAAAAAATTTCGTATCTTCATGTGCGAACAGGGTTGCGAAAACAAAAAATTGGTGATTACAAAATGTTCGGTTTTTTTGCAAGCGCGAAATTCAAATTTTCGTCTTAGTGCGAACAGGGCCTAATTCTTGCCGAGACCGTCAACAACGGCTTCCGTGTGCAATGCACAGTTCACTGACGATGAATTTGAAGCAGCTTTGAGCAATTCTTTGCAACATTTTCGTCACATCTCTTGTTTGAAACGTGAGCAGAAGCTATGCCTGGAAACTGTGGTGTAGAAGCGCGATGTCTTCGGAATTCTACAGACTGGTTTCGGGAAGAGCCTAATTTTTCAATTGTTGCCGCGTCTATGATGGTAAATAAAATAAACAGGCCAAAGACGACTCCTACGGTTTGTGCCATTTGTAGATTTGCCGTTTATTTTTCGGTCTTTCGACCTTTTTGTCGCTTCACTCTTGTTCATGAAAGGCATTTCGTATTGTGTTAAAAGGAGAAAACTAGAGTCGTTAGATCGTGCTAGGCGGCAAATTTTAAGAAGTCATAGGTCTGCGTGATTTCCGCTGTTATCTGCGTGTTGCTTCGTTGAGTTTGACACCTCTATAATTTGCCATGTGTTGGTGTATTGTTTTGGCTCATTTCTATGGCAAGATTTGTTTTTTAAGTCTCCAAGTATTTGCTTTGAAGGGACAAAATATGACATTTACCGTGAACGTGTTGCTTACTCGCATTCCATTTTGTGACGCCGGGCCCGGCTATGATTACAACTGTTTGCAAGTACAGTAGGTAGATTCTTATCACGGGTGTCATATTTGCCCTCCTACGTTTTCCTTCGTAGCTTTACTTCGAGAAAGCTATAGGCTTGTCTAGAGGAATTCTAATGTTTCTTGCAGCTATCTGATCGAGCTTATGTTCCTGGAGCGCGATGTATAGCTTTATTTCTCCTTTGATTGTTCTAGTACCGCAGGATTTAAATTTAACTCATTACGCGCAATTCTGTCGACTATGTTGCGTGTTGTATATGCCATTGTTCGGCTCAGTTCTGATTGTAGACCTCTTAAAGCTTGCCGCCTAGCACGATCTAACGGCTCTAGTTTTCTCCTTTTCTCGTAAGAGTCGTGGTTGGCCTGTCTACTTTATTTACCATCAATTATTAGGGTAGATTGTTATGAAAAGCCGATTCATCAGCGTGGGAAAACCCAGGTTTAATTACCTCCTTGACAGATATGTAACAGGCTAATAACCAAGGGGAGGAACGGTACATTGAAAACAATGTCTACAGGCTCCCCGCGTCCCACTCGCTTCGCTCGCGGAGTCACGACGCTCCGACTCCCACTCGCTCGCCGAATTTTTTTTTCCGACCTCGCTGGGAGCCTGTTCGCAGGCTAGTGTAGAAGTGCAGAATACCTTGACAAACAAGGGACTTTCATCACTTTTCCCCATCCTTTCCGCGGTTGTCATTCTTTACTTTAATAGTTCTACTCTATTCTATGTGTAGAAGTGTAGAATACCGGCGTAACAAACGTACTAGGGATTTTCACGACCATTTCTCCATCCTTTCCACGTGTGATAATAGGTTTTTGGCCTAGAAAAGCACTTCTGTAAAAACCTGGGAAACAGTGAGAGACGACAACAGCGGACAGAACTTAGGTCCAACGATATCGTTTAAATCCAAGAACATAACCAAAGAACATTTTACAAGGCACGGCTATTTAAGCCAAAAGCACAATTCTTAAGGATTACGTGAAGTTATCAAAAAGTATTAACTAAACATTCTCATCCATTTTAGAGAGAACTATTGGCTACACAGGAATTCATCGTTTACAGCATTAATAAATTTCAAAACAATAAAGGTAGATAACAATTTAACAAGACTATCGCAGGTAGAAATTACAGTTCAACACAACGCTTATTTCATTTTGTGCCTGGCCTGTTAGCTATACTGATAGACTTGACATTGGCCTCCCTTCAGTAGGGGGTGAAAACAAATGAATTGATCACAAAAGCAATTAACACATGAGAGGGTTTGTTCTCATTTGTACATGTATTAAGTAACATGTTACGACTGGTCAATATGAAACATGCACTGTAGTGAGGCCCTGTTAGGGGGACTCTTTATGTCTCCCGTCTGAATTTCAAACCTTTCCACGTCGCAATTTCGGAAGGTTCACATGCCGCTGTCGGAATTTCGTCCAACGCCACTAATATCGATATCGGAAATGTTTAACTATAGAATGTTTAACGTAAGTGCGTTCTCGTAATTCTGTTATGTACCTGTCAAATCGAAGCTTAAACATCCCCCCCCCCCCCCGGGCATACCCCGGGCATTTGACGCCTTTTCCTGCCCGGGAGGGAGGGCATTTGATCACCACTTATAGGGGGTGGGGAATTTGATCGCTAGCCTCGATTTCATGTTACAAGTCGCGCAGATTCCACGTGAGTTGATAAATCATGGCGGAGACGGCGGAGACAAACTTTGATGAATTCAAAGGAAAAGATTGCGTATTCGAGGCAAATTGGTTGAAAACCAAGGGCCTACACTAGCTGTGTTCCGTATTTGACGGTGTTTAAGAACGATTTGTATTTACAATATATAGATAAGTGTTGTCTAATAAACCATATTTTATACATGCAAAGCTTCAGAAGCTTAATAGAAGCTACGGAAAAGTTAAAACAGTAATCTGGTAATTTCCCCCGGGGTGGAGGCATTTGAACAGCTTTTCTGCACGGTGAGGGGGGAATTTGAACTTTTGAAAATTTTGAATTTGAAAATTTGAAATTCAAATGCCCGAAGAGTTGCCTGGTTGGGGGGGGGGGATGTTGAAGCTTCGATTTGACTGGTACACTACCGAAACATTTTATTTTCGGATAATTATCAACCAAACTCAAAGCCTTTCAAAGTGGACATGGGAATACAGAGAGAAAAGATCCAGAAAAGGGTAAATCTGCAAGGCTATGTTTCATTTTTTCATCGGACTTAGAAATTGGCTAGGCGAGTAGCTATTGGTTGGTTGTATCACGTTTAAACTTAATACAAAGAACCCTTGAATTAACCGGGAACATACCTTCTAAAACGGGAACGTACAGTTTGATCTACACACAGAGGAAGTCTGATAGTTTGAGTCCTAGTCTCCGTTCGTTGTTTCAGTCCAGCAGGAGAAAAACGAACACCCCCTCTGCCCGTAAGGGTCTTGCTAGCGTAAACCGCGTTTTTTTTATTTTTTCGCGCGCTGTTTTTCGCGCCGAGCCTCAACTAACTGAACGCCTGGAAGACGCTAGAAGACGCTAGAACCCGCCGGTCCTTGTGATTCTGATCACTCTCGAAGAAGTGTCAAGTAGACGTCAATAAATTTTACTTCTCAGTAACTGATTTGCCAGACTTCTCCCGCTTTTTCTTCTCCATTCTCTCTTTCTTTTCCTTCCGATGTTTTGGCATAGCCAGAAAAGGCCGCTCAGCTATTTCGAGTGAGAAAAGACTTTCGCGCAAACAGTAGAACAAGCAAGAAAGGTCAAGAAACTCAAGCGCGCACGTGGAGCTTACGATGTCCTCCAAAAGATTTTTGTTTAATAAATGATCGATAAATGTTGAGTGCGTACCGGCCGTAAAGGCATAATGCGTGACATGATATAAAAGATGAGAAGAGAAGGTGACAGAAGAGAGTCAGAAGACACACAGTATACTGAAAGTTTAACTTTATTGTGAAATGCAATTTCTTCTGCCGGAATGCGCTGCAAGTCGCTGTCTAATTTTTAAATCGGGAATGTCGCTGTCGATTTGTCGCTGTCGTAATTTCGCTTGAGCGGCTTGTCGTTCGTCGTCATTTCAGCTCCTTCATGTCGCCGTTTCAGAGCCGTGTCGCCTGTCGGAATTTACCCTAACAGGGCCTCTGTAGTCGATAGGCTGCATTTAGTTCACAGTGTGCGCTTTATACTCAATTTTCCTCCATTTCAGGTGACATGTAGATCTGCATTGTATCGAACGCAAAAAGTACAATGTATCATAGACTGATCATGAAATTACTTTAAGAGCACATTTTTGTATGTTGATTTTAATTCTAACACCTGTACAGTTCAGTTCAGCTTAAAAAATCTATCAGGCATTAAGATTTGTTAGCTGCAGCTCCAAAGGATTATTGCTGGTCTTGGGTACAGGTCTTGGGTTGCGTAACTTACTGATACTGTTAGCTGGGCCACTGATTTAAAATTGAAAAATACATTCTCCTTTGGTTTTATTTTCAGCTACATTCAAGAAATAAGTTAGCTATATTATTTATCAAATTTTATGCAATTAGAAAGTCTCTGGAATACTCTGCAAAATTTTTTTTGAGGCAGGATAATTTTTAGTACTATTTCTCCACTGAGTGAAAAAGGATCTTTGTGACGTTTTTGAAACTACTTATATTACTTCAAAAAACCTTGATCAACATCGTAACCTTTTCAAGCTCTTATCTTTTATTAATAACGTCGCACTTAGCTTGAGTTGGTTGGGTTATGTTGATGCTGATGGCTTCACAACAAATTAGTGATAGGATGTTGAAATATTTGGAATTTTTAGAAACTGTCTGAAAATTTTTTACAAGTACTTAATTAGACAAAATCTTTTTTTGCAATAACAAATATCGCAATTCAAACACTGGAGTTTGTCTCAAAATGAAAGTCTATCCACTTAACTGAAGTGGAGGTGTGAGTCGAGTGCAATGAAAAAGCTAGCCTTCATGAGAAGAAAAATGGATGTTTACTTTTTTCAAGTATATCTCTTCGTTCCCGAGATATTCAAGTTTATAAAATATGCAAATTAGCCCAGTGATGACATCATACATGCACTAAGCAAAATTTTCATCAAATAAGATGAAATAAGATATCTCGGCCAATTTGTATCAGAAATGTTTGATTGGTTGCAGTGCGATTCTATAAATGTGATCCACAATACGAGCTTAATAGTTTGTTACCATGGCAACATAGTGGGTTTCTATTTCTCTCAATATTAAGGGCATTTCTGGCCACCTTTGGTGTTCCATTTTCCTATTTGCAAATGGTGCCTCATATACATGATCCGACAAGCATACAAATACGTTAGCTTTAGTTTGTTTAATGTTTTTCGAGCTGAAAATCACTAATATATTAAATCAAGTGGGTGGGACTGGAGAAGAGTGAGTTGCCATGGAACAGAATGTTTTTATAGCCGCAGGTGTGTTTTCTGTAGAACTATTAGCCTAAAAAGTTTCAATTTCCCAAGATAGCCAAGATAGCACTATTTATATACTTGATATAATATTGAGTTGAGAAGAATGACCGTCATCAGTCATCTCATTTGCATATTTTGGACATGTTTAAACTTAAATATCTCCGGAACTTAAGTAGGTATTTGCAAACGATAAACGGTGTTTTCATTCTCTCACGGAAATGTATGTGATACACCTAAAAACTTAAGGGGTAAAAAATTTTGATCCATAGTACCACTTTGATGGTCAATGCTATTCACCAAAATGCAAATCCGTGTAGTATTCAAAGACAGTAGTCGATTTAGTCATTTTGGGGGAAGTCATTTCTTAAAAGTTCGAACTTTAAGACTTAAAAGTTCGAACTTCAAGAGTCTTAAAAGTTCGAAACTTTAAGAGTCTTAAAAGATCGAACTTCAGGAGTCTTAAACGGTCTTTTTTTAAGTTCGAAATCTTAAGACAAAGTCGTAAGTAAGGATACTAACTAAAAGTGGGTCTTAAAGACCTCATTCAGGTATAAAGTGCTGTGACGTCACTCGGTGTATTTAAAGAACTGACTTTAATCTGACTGAGGGTTAAATCCCCAAACACACTCTTCCATTTTCCCTCACTTCCCCCAAAAAATCATCTCAGCGCCGTTTTCTCGAAACGATTTTTTCACTAAAAGGAGACACTTAAACGAACTACAAGTCAAAGAGAATTTGTTCGATTGCCCTCAAATTTGGACAGTAAGCTATTTTAAGATATAAAAAAATAACCATTGTGCCGGCGAATTTTTATTTCCAAATATTTTTTCTTCGAGAGCGATTTTTGTAGGATCGCTCCATATTTTTCTAATCCTATTTCGCAAATGTTTCAGCAACGTTTTCGCTGAAATTGAATATGATGGCAAATCGCAGACACGTTTTTTTAGCGCTTAGGGCCCGGAAACTGAGGGACACATTAAACAAGCAAACGACAAAATTCGCTCTGACTTTTAGCTTTTAAAAGGTGATTTGGGGCGTTCGCATTTAGAGGTCGTGAAAATTCAACCAATTCATTTTATTTCAAAATTATTGGTATAATTTGGTAGCCAGCTCTTTAAGCTTTAATTTGATGTGGGGGTTTAGGTATCTACAGCTTAAACCGGACGCGCTATATCGCATGCACGCGAGACACCCACGAAGGTATACGGTAACCTTAAGATCAGTAACATGCTTGGCGTGAAAGACCCTATCCTTGACGGGCTCCGTTCACGTGTGGTTTACAAGTTTGCATGTGCGGGCCGCAAAAAGCTGTTGGGTCGGCGAAACGGTCCGGCATTTTTCCACGCGTGTAAAAGAGCATTTAGCCAGTGATAAGGCCTCTCACATTTTTCAACATCTGCAACATTCTGAACATTGTTCGCGCCTTGTGTGAACACAGATTGTCTCCCGTGACGTTTTGGGTCACGTCTCCACCAGTTGTGAGATGGCCTGCACCTCTTTACAACGTCTATTTTGATTCGTTCTTGTTAATCTGCACCTCTTTTGTTGTTAGGACTAGGGGCCGATTATTTGTGTTGTTTACCTTTTTGTCTCGTCTGGCCAATTATAAAGACCCTTGTAAACGGTGCGTGCTCGTCCCTGTTTTCAAACTTAACATAAAAGAGGCTATTTATATTCAGAGAGATCAACTCTATTGAAACAACAATTACACCATGTTAATCTAAAATTATCTCTTTAATTCTCACACTTTCACGCTTTGCTTCATTTCTGTTGTTACTATTTATCACAGTTGGCATTTTCTACTTATTATAAATTCAGCTTCCATCGGTTTGTACAAATTCTGCAAACTAAAATGCTTTGTTTTCTTAAAACTATTCTGAAAATTGGAATATTCTGATTGACTGACTCTACGATTGGATGAAATGGTTTATTTGTTGTCTGAATTCCGCAACAATTCCGCGTCAAATCTCCTGGACACACTGACCAAGTTCTTAGTGGCCTGCCAGCTCTTGCGGTTTCTGTTCAAAGCGTCTCTTTTTATAACTTCAACCGCGTATGCTTTCTTTTATGGCAGGCATTGAAAATAGTTTATTCGTAGCCCTGGTTCCTTTGGCAGTCCGGTTGAGACCTAAAACATCTGTTTTCTGGGGACAGCATAAATCCCTGAACTGTTCTGGATGAAACAAACGCACTTACGTAAGCCTTATTTCATTCAGAGAGTTTTTAACTTATTTTACTTTCTCTAAAATAATTTCATCTACTCGTTGTTTATTTAACCTCTTGCTTTAAGAAATATAGTAGAGCAGCTCTAGAAATTAGTATACCAAAGGGGTGATCGTAGGATTGCATAAACAACAGAAGTCCAATCGACTTGGATTTCAGGCCGAGCCTTGCTGGACGCTGTCGCTCGAATATAAATCAGATCTTCCTCAGAATGACCAGTGTTGCCAATCCAAAGATACTGAAGTTTTCTTCAAGTTGATGACGTGTTGCACGACAGATTTTACCGCGCGTGACCCGAGGAGGATTGCCTGACAGGCTAAGTTTCTGTAGATTAGGGAATGAACTGAAAGCTCTCCAGCAAACCACGTAAGTCATGTTCACCCATGTTTAACATTTCAAGAAGTAACAATGTCAAGTTGGGGAAGAAGCGAAAGCTCTTGTTAAGTGGAGCAAAAGAACCTTCCACGCTAAAACCAAAGAAAGTAAGCCTGTACAAAGGCATTATTTTGTTGAATCCGCCAAACAGCGCTTCCATTTTCCTCAGCTCCAAAAGTACTTCCCTCCCCTTTTAGCTCGAGGTCTTGTAAGGATGGCATTTCCACAAAGTAACTGTGCCAGCTCTTTAGCTACTGCTAGAGTCAGGTTTATTCCATCGAGGATAACCAGGCCGGGTGCTGTGACTAACGGAAGTTTTAAATCCTGATGGCACGGTAACGAACGTTCTCTCCAAAAACGCGTACGCTAAGTGTCCCAAAGATTACGAATGAATCCAAAGCTCTTCAAACAGACCACACTGGTCATGTTCATCGATAGTAAACTCTTTCAAACTGGCGAAGAATTGAAGACTTTTAATGAGTGGAGCAAGGACGGCCTCTCACACTAAAACCCACTGAAAGTAAACTTGCACAATGGCAGCGTCCTTGTTAAATCCGCCACAACAGCGCCTCGATTTCCTCAGCTTGCAAACTGCTTCCATACATCCCAGTTAACTGGAGTACTTGTAGAGAAGACATTTCAGGAAGTGACACGAACCAAGTGCCGTGGCTGCTTGCTGAAGGGTCAGGTTTATGCCAGTTAGGTGAAGTCTCTCGCGAGCCCTCGAGTGGTGAAACTACTGAATCTGTCCTGCATATTGTACCGATGGGGGTGGTCCTTGATCATAAACAGTTACTCTTAACCACTCAGTTCCCTCACACTAGGAATGAAATCTTAAGCTCTCCAGCAGATCACACTGCCACGTTCACTCAGGCTTAATCTCTCAAGCTTCAACGTTTTCAAATTGGGTTAAAGCGTGAAAGCCTTTGCAAGAATGTAGTAAAGGCCAATCCCTCAAACTAGAATTTCTCAACGTTCTAAATCCGCCAAACAACGCCTCCATTTCCTTAGCTTGTGAAATGTGTTCCATCCACCTCAGTTAAACTCAACTGTCCTCCTGGGATGACATTTCAGGAAGCGACCCGACCAACCAATGCGGCTGCTTTTACTGGAGTGACGCATTCTAACTTCATCAGGCTTCAGCTTGCTCGAGCGTCCTGTGGGGTGATACTAGGCATCAGTGTCTACTCCCACTGGGGAAGAATGGCAACTGAACAAGTGATCCACCATTAACGTTCAATTTCTTGAGATCAGGAATGAATCCTCAAGTTCTCCAACCAAAGCACACAAGTTATGTTCATCCATGACGAACCCTTCAAGATGCAAACTGTTCCAAAATCGGGGAAAAAAGCGAAAGCTTCTTGGCGGCAGGACCAAGAGGACAACTTATAAAATCAAACCCTGAGCTACTAAGAAAAAGCTCTACCAAAGGCAACTTTTTGTTGAATCCGCCCAAAACAGCGCCTCCATTCCCTTCAAACATTTTCAGGGAAAACTGTACCTTTTGCAAACTGAGATTTTGTAGGGACAACATTTCAGGAAGAAAACGCCCGAGCAACCACTGCTACTGCTGGAGTCACGTCTATATCAATTAGCTTTAGTTCCCTGAGAGCCCTCGTTGTGTGAATCCAGAAACTTGGTTTGCTGTTGTTGTAGAGCAATGTGCACGACCAAACGCGTCCGTCACCACACTCTCAGTTCCATTAATTTAAGGAGTGTAAATCTTCCAGGAAGCCAACACAAGTTGTTGTTCGTCCATATGAAGGCCCACAAGCACAACCGCGTCAAAATTGGGGAAAAGAAGCAAAAAATAACATTGGTCCGTTGGAGCAATGCTGCCTGTCACATTACAAACAGGAAAAACAGGGAGGTCGGACAAACGCATTATTTTGCTGACCCCACCAAAACAGGGCTTCTATAACCTCAGCTTGCAAAATCCTTCCCATCATGGATGCCCCTTCCAACTCAAAGTGTTTCTAAGGATGATCATTTCAGGAAGTGACGCGCCCAAGCGACGCTGTTGTGCTGGAGTCAAGCTGTATTCCATGTAAGTTCAGACTCTTGGAAGTTCCAAGTGTGGAACGTGTGTGATGTGAATGGTTAATCTCGGTGTGTGCCCACAATCTCCCAGGAACCAAGATCTTCACTGTAATTACAGTGATGTAAGATCGGGAATGAAATTTCCAAACCATCTCCCAGCAGACCACACTGGTCCATCTTCATCCATGTTTAACTGTTTAACCTCTAGCTTTCTCACACTGGGGAAGAAGCGTAGACTTTGATGAGAGGAGCAAGAGAACCCTCTCAAGTCGTAGTCAGTAATATTAAGTTTCGTGCAATACTTCCATCCATTCCATATAACTCGAGTAACTTGTAAGGACGACATCTCGGGAAGTATCCGAACCGAGTGTCGTGGCCACTGCTGAAGTCAGGTTTACATCACCCAGAGTCAAACTCTTTTAATCTCGAGTGGGTAGCAATGTACGCGACCCGGTTGGTCTCCCCTTAAATAAGTTCCCGTCAGATTACAAATGAAAACTCCAGTTCTCCAGCAGACCACACAGATTTCATGTCATTGAGATTTAGCTTTTCCAGGTGTAAAAGCTATCAAGTTGGGGAAAAAAACGAAGGCTTTGGTTAAATGGAGCGAGACAACTTATCTCGTTGAAACTACTAAAAGTGAGCTGGTACACAAAGGCAAACGTCTTGTTATCATAACAAGACGTTGCCTTTGAATCGGGCCCAAATAGCGCCTCTTCATTTCAGTCAGCTTCAAAATGGTTCCATCCATTCCATATAACTCGAGTACTGTAAGGACGGACATTTCAGGAAGTACCCGACCAAGTGTCCGTTGGCTACTGCTGAAAGTCAGGTTTACTCCACCCAGAATCAAACTCTTTTTTTAATCCCGAGTGTGTCACAATGTAAGCGACTCGGTTGGTTACCACACACTGTGAAGTTCCGTCAGATTACGAATGACACTCGAGCTCTTTCAGCAGACCACACAGATCATGTTACACTTGAGATTTAACGTTTCAAGGTGCAACTCTCTCAAGTGGGGGAAAAATGGGAAACTTTCGTTTAAATGAGCGAGACAAACTTATCTCCGCTGAAACTATTGAAACTGAGGCTGCACAAAGGTAACGTTTTGTTAAATCTGGCCAAACAGCGCCTTCATTTCTTCAGCTTGCAAATGCTTCCATCTATTCCATAGAACTGGAGTATTTGTAAGGACGACATTTCAGGAAGAGACCGACCGAGTGCCTCAGTGCTGCTGGAGTCAGTTTGATGCCACTTAGTATCAGATTCTTTACAGTCTTGTGTGTGATACAGTAACCAATGTGTTCAGTGCTGCCGCACAGCAGTCTCTCACGTACAGGTGAAGAGTGATGATATTGTTAAATCTTGGTAACAAACTGGCAAGCTGTACTGCTCCTTCTGAATGCAGGGTCAAACAGAGACATCGGGGTGGATAAAAACAAGTGGCAATTGCAACAGGCACTTACTGGGGTTTGGCACTTGTTCCAACAGATAACCCATGGAGTCTTCGCCGCCTACAATGGTCCAATCATATACAAATGCTCACAACTTCGAATGACTGCCACCAAGAGCTCTCACTGTTTGGTCGCTTAGGTCACGAAAATAAAGAAAAGTTAAGAATTTCAGACATGACTGAGTCCTGTATCAGGTGGAGCAGAAATCGATTGTAGATTCCATGAATGGTTCTGGCATGATCATCAACCACTTCAGGGACAACTCGGTTTCGGTAAAAACTGGAACTGACCATTTCGTAAACCAAAGATTGATGGGACCTGTAAACGAATCGGCTGGAGCTTTCTTATCAAGTCTTCAAACTTTAAGAACGTAAAAAACTCTCAGTTACTCTCCTGGCGACTGCAAACATTTGAGAAACTCAAGTGACTTGTACGTTATCGAGTCCTCACACTTTAAATGAAAGTTGGTTAAACAAGATTCCAAGGGAATAAAAGCTAAATTACGTGCTAGTTTAGTCAAGACGTTCACATCTGGTATAAAATTCAGAAAAGCAGCATATCTCTGGTGACAAGGGACGACTCCACCAGTGCAGTCAAGAAAATGGACTTAGGAGTTTAGCTTTTGATTGAACTCCTCGAAAGTAATCATTAAATCATATAATTGAACCTCTCATGTCTATCTGTGGACGTCACATAGAGGCGCGTCAGTCTCGGTTCTATGTCCGGTATTGTCTTTGATAGATCCAGTGTGTGGGTCAGAGATTCTGACTGACTTCAAGTGTCAAGTACTTTTATTGCTCCTTCTTCAGACAAAGCAGAAACGAACTGAAAAAAATTCTCCAAGGCCTCACAATCTTCCAAGGTGGCGCCGTCCTGCTCAACTTCACAAGGTTATCTTTAGGGACACAGCTGTAGTGGAGGTAACCCACGCCGCTAAGTATTCTTGTATACTTTTGTGGATGAGGAAACCATTTCCACAGGTTCTAGACTTGGTCCGTACTCAGAAAATTGAAAAAGGCCAACAATGACACCCTCTTGGCCACGCACCTTTTTCAGGCAGTTGACCAAACTCCAAAACCAGTATCACCTTTGGGAGAACTGCCAAAGCCACCTTTCCAATTTCAGCGAGGAACCTCGTCGTAATCCGTTCGTTCAGTTTGAGGCCGTAGAAGAGGAGTGCCTTCGGTGGCTGTGCTGCAAAATGTGGTTTCACAATTGCTGGTACAATTAGCTTTACGTTCAGTAAGTTCCACCAATTTCTGTTTTTGTTCCTTCCACAGCAAACAAAAAAAGAGACTCAGTAAACGGAACTCTTGCTAGGTCTTCCATCCCACTCGTTCCATAGGAAAGTCAAGTAGATCATCTACCTCAGTTTGCTATGCAGCATTTTTATCATGAAGTCCATCTATCAAAAAATATAAACCCGGTGATCTCGGCTTGCATGCGTCACCAGGTCCGCGTATCTCATTGCTTTGAAGAGTCGCGTGGTTACCAAGACAGTACAGTCTCTCAAAATATTCCCGTGGAAATATTCCGAAAAATTGGAGAGTTGCTTCTGTTGCTATACCTTTCCTCTGCTTCGCTGCTAGTGCGTACTCGTCATAGCGTCAAACACAAGCAAAACTTTGTCTTGATTCGTATCTCCATATAACAGAGCAGATCGTCGACTGACCTTTTTTGTCATCTTCTGGAAACAGCCGAGAGCACTTACCACTCTTTAAGCAGTCTGGCACTTTGATACTTTCTTTGAGATTGACAGAACAACGAGGTCAAACTTCCTCAGTGCCATCTTTCCGGTTCTCATCCATCTTTGCCTCTTCAAGATTCGACCAATCCACGAGCAGCTTCTAACGAAAGTAGTTGTTTTTCCAATCCCAGTCTCTCTTGCACGAGAATTCTCTTTGCTACATTTCCATTGTTTGTCTTTCGGTGAAAATTTCAGTGTAATGGCTGAGCTCCTTTTGTGATGGACCCAGCTGTGGTTTGTTCTTGTTTCACCCAGGCCAGTTCGAGTGTAGATCTGGTCAAGGTCCACTTGTAATACGAGGACCAAGCAGTGGTGGGCACTTTGGCTGTTTTTTGATAATGTTCTGCAAGTTTCCTCTGACAGGTTTTCACTGTCTTCTTTTGGGCTAATTCTTTCCATTTTGAGAGACTCATATATATAGAGAATAGAGGAAATTAATAAATGTCTCATAAAATGTCTCGTAGAATGAACATTCTACCTTAAATTTTAATATCTATTTGAAATATAGATGAAAAATTCCTAATTACGATTTAGCTTTCAGAGAGTGACAACCAATTACAAAAAAATACTCCCTTATATGCTTCTAATACTTTTTCGTATGTTAATGTGTTGGTCCAATGTGGTTGTGGTAAAAACTAATACTCTTATGCATATGCTCTATAATCTTCTCTACTTTGATAAGATTTACTTATATGGTACAAATCTAGAACAAGCGAAGTACAGACAATTATTAGAAACATTCAGACCTATTTCAGAAGAGGTTGGATATGATGTGATAGAAACAAGTAATGACGAAATCATTCCTCTCGAAGAATTAGACAATGATAATCAAAAAATAGTTATCTTTGATGACTTTGTTTGTGAGAAGAATCAAAAGCCTCTTATCCAATATTTTATTGGTGGTCGTCATAAAAATTGCAGTGTCATCTATTTAAGTCAATCTTATTATCTTACTCCTAAAGACATTAGACTTAATTGCTCTCATTTCTGTATTTTTGATAATCCAAGTGCAAATGAAACTGCTAGAATGTGTCGAGAAGTCAATATCCCTAAGAACAAATTCTTAAAGGCTACCGCTGAACCTTATAGTTTTGCGTACATTGACAAAATAAATAAGACAATGAGAAAAAATTTCAATGAAAATACAGCGTAGCGCTATTAGGTCGGAGGAAAAAGAGGACGCTTTGCCTCCGCCCTAAAAAAAATATATAGAGATAAATATATAGATGTCAGATTGTCGCGATTACAAAAGTGTTCTTCTCGGTGATAGTTTAGATAGCAGTGACTCAGATGATAGTGATTATTGTCCTACAGGAGAAGAGTCTTCTTCTCAGTCTTCTTCTCAGTCTTCTCAATCTTCTCAGAGTCAATAATTTTCTCTCTATTATTATATGGGTTACTTAAATGGTGATAGAGAATCAAGTGAAACTTCAGTAAAAGGAGAAAAAGGAGAAGATGGTCTTCCTGGTATTGGTTTTAAGTTGACTGATGATGGTAATTTTGATATTGATGAAAAGAGATTGACTGATGTAGCTGACCCAGTTGATGATGGTGACGCTGTAACAAAAAGATATATAAAGGGTAAATCAAATAAAAATGATGTAATACTGAGAGATGGGTCTCAAAATATGACTGGAAATCTAGATTTAACGATAAAAAAATAATAAACTTAGCCGACTCTACTGATGATGGTGATGCTGTCTCCTTAAAAGTATTAAAGTCTCATACTCAATTTAGTCAAAATAATTATCATTTACAGAAGAGTTTCCGATTTTATAAAAACTTTGGTGATGAGAGAGAGCTAGTGATTGCTCAAGCTGGCTCACCAAATTTATTACCACAAGGTCATTTCTATCGATCTCATATTGTTCATCATGATGCTCGTTTAATCGCAAAAGAAAGTTTCGATAATGGTTTTGGTGGACAGGCTTGGTCGAGTGTAAAAATGACCAATGATCTGACTAGTGGTACTTATACTACTGTATTTGAGATATTTACGTTAGATTTATTAAATGGAGTTTATCTGACTGATGATACAATAATTTATCATGTCCATGGTGATAGTCATTATACTATTAATACATTTGATAGTGATAAAATCGATAATCAATTTACTCGATCAGTTATTCAATTCACCTCAGATGGTCAACCGGGTGAGATAACTTTTCAAATAAGATATTATGGTAGTCTTTATGATAAACATATCAGATTTATTTTATTTTCAAGAGTAATTAAGGGCAAACAGTCGACTAGTTTCAACCACAGTATTTTTAATTTGAGTGATGTCGATGATAATCATGAGATTCTCTATTTTGAGAATATTAATCTCAATGGTAATCTAGTAGAAGGATTAAGTGCCCCAGTAAAACCTAGAGATGCTGTCAATAAAAAATATCTAGAAGATGTAGCTTTAACCCTTGATGGAAGTAATATAATGAAAGGAGATTTAAGAATGGGTGGAAAAAATATTATTGGATTAGCTGATCCCACAGGAGATGGTCAGGCAACTAATAAAAAGTATGTCGATAGTGAGATCGCTAAAATTCCAACTGTTGACACCACAGGGCTATTACCTCGTGATGGATCGAGAGCGATGACAGGCAACTTAGATATGAACGATCATCATATTCTGTCGGTTGAAAATCTCACTGATTATAAAGATACTGATGATCTTAATTATAGACACAAAGATTTACATAGCGTTGTTAACAAACATTATCTTAATGAAAATTTTCTTAAAACTAAGGGATATAATTTTGATTTGAATCAAAAAGTAATCAAAAACAGTGCACCTTATGATGATGGATCTTATGATGATAACACTTTGGTTAGTAAAGCTTTTGTACATGCAGAAATAAGTAAATTACCCAAACCAGATACTGATGTCTTAAAATTAGATGGAAGTAAAGCTATGACTGGTAATCTAGATATGGGTGATCACACTATTATTGGAATTAAAAGTTCTTCACAGGATAATGCTGCTTTAACTGTTGGTGGTGCTAAAAGTACTTATTTGACTTTAGGGGGTGATCGTTCCATGCAGGGTAATCTAGATATGGATGGTAAATTTACTGTTAAAAATATAAAGCCTTTTGTAGAAGATTCAAAACTCTCTCAAGACAATGAAGTAATAAATTTTGGTTATTTTAAAGCACAGAGAAATACTATATTGACTGATTATTTAAGCCGTAAGAACCCTTCACCAATGGAAAAAAACATTGATATGGGAAAAAATAGCATCGTTAATCTAAAAGAACCAAAAAGTAGTGATAGTTCATACGCAGCTACTGTTAATTATTAATTAATTTTACAAAGCTATTGTTTATCCTGGTTTTGATGATTTAGATATTGACATAGCTTTAAAAAACCGAGCAGGTCAATCTTATGATGCTGATACTGAAATATGTGTAGTGGTTTATGGAGTTTCTGGTACTCAAAATGATGTAGACCTAAGACTTTGGGATAGGTTTTATTATATTGAAAATCAAAAAGTAGTTTTTGAAGCTCCTATTGATATGAATAACAAACAGATTAAAAAGCTTTTAGCCGGAAATGAAGATAGTGATGCAGTCAATTTTAAACAGTTCAATGATTCTAAAACATCTTTTCAAAATCTGTCTCTAATTTACAAGGTTCTATATCAACAATCCATGCAGATTTACAAAAGCAATTTAATAAAAATAGTGATTTAATTAAAGCTATATATAGAAATTTAATAAGAAATGATCAGCAAAATTATTATTAATAAAGGATCTTTATTTCCCTGATTCTAATGAAGGTAGAACTCAAAATAATTATTCATATCAGACAAATGATGATAACGGAGGAGATGTGACTTTTTATTTAGCCTTCCAACATAAAGCTACTACAAGTGATAGCATGATAATAACTTTACATTGGACAGGTGGTATTCCATCTATTAATATCTTTGTCTCTAAAAATAGAGTAGTTGTCAGTAAAAATGCATTAATTAATGAACCAAGTTTAAAAATAATTAATATTCCAAATAATGCCAAAGGAAAACAATTATATTTTTGGTTATTTATTAAAGATGATACTATCAAAATTATTTTTAGTGGTCTCTCTAAGGCAACCACTGTCTCTCATCCTGATCTTCAAAATAAGGACGAACATTTTAGTATAATCTATGTGTCAGATTCTCCTTTCACTATTCGGAGAGGTTTAATAACTAAAAATATCTATAATTTGAATAGTGATGCTTATGATGATATCAAAGAATTTGAAAAGAGTCAAGGTACAATCATTTAGCGATAGCACAAGCTAAAAATATTTAATAATATTATATAATGTTAGTCAAAGAACAAACCACTTCAGACAATGTAAACTTTGTTTGTAAAACTTTATGTGAAACTCATACCTGACATGAACACAAATGAAAAAAATACTTTAATAAAACATCTTCCTGAAATTCTTGAGACTGCTAAAAAGACAAAAGAATTGGGGTTTTAATTTTATGACTGGTAAGATTGAAATTTTTGATGAAGATGGAGAGACTGATGGAGAGACCGATGGAGAGTCTGAGGAAAGCGAAAGCAGCGATAGAGCACAGGGCAAGATTAAAATATCTATTTCATAATATATATGGGTTACTTAAATGGTGATTCAAAGAGTAAAGCTCTAAAAAAGGGAGAAAAAGGCGAAAAAGGAGAAAAAGGCGTCGGTTTCCATTTGACTGCAGATGAACATTATCATTTAAAAGGTAAAAGATTGACTAATGTATCAGCTCCTGTTGATAACCATGACGCAACCACAAAAAAATTCGTGACAGATTTATTAAAAAATAAAGCTGGAACTGTTTACGTCAAAAATGAGTTAGCTAAAAAAGCTAGTCAATCTAATGTTAATACAGCTTTAGCTTTAAAAGCAGATAAATTTGAGCTAGCAGCATTAAACAATAAAGTCAAAAAGCTAGAAGCTACGGTTGGCGAGCTCCAAAAAGCATTTAAACGCAGG